>JANEHU010000285.1:0-27339 GCA_027563435.1 Nasonovia ribisnigri | reverse complement strand
TTGTAATTATTAGCCGTGTATTATGTATATAATATTAATATACATAGTGTACTTACAGCAACTCAATGAACACACCCATTGTTACCGTTTATTCTAGTTTTAATTCTACCCACACATACACACACTTTGTAAAATTGTTAAAATTGTAATTTATTAATATTTAAATATTTTATATTTATCTACAGATAACAAAAGTATTATTTATGTTTATTAAAAAATGTTAATTATTTATTTACTTGTTGACTTAAATTTATAATTTATCTAATTTTTATTAATAAGATTCAATATTCAAATAAGAAATGGATAATGGTTATATATGGTAATCGATTTGAAATTTGCATATCTTTTAATGCACTATTTTATACCGTATAAAATGTGTATATTACGGTATGATACAAAAAGTTATTATACCATACTTAAATACAACAGTATTATATAAAATTTGATACAGGTATAATACAAGGTATTATACAGTATAATAAACAAATTAATAAAAAAACGTATTTTATTTAACACTATATACAAACCTACACGTACCACCACACACTAGCATTCGATGTTACCTACCTATATACAAATATAATACAGGTCAGTTGTTGCGTAAGTCAGTGTATTTTCAACATTTGGAAAACTTTCACGGAAATTTAGATCACTATAATATTGTCTTAACCCGTGCAAGACCGTTAGGTACCAAGTCGATATTAGTTGGCAATTTTCGACGGATATTATACAGAAAGGTGGGCGCTATTTCGTTACATAAATTTCTAATCAACTTATAAACGTAACTAGTTTAAGACAGTTGAAACACCTTAGATTTAGTTAAAAACGTTTTTACATTATCTGCTAGTATAATTATGTAGGTTAGATATTATACACGCTATAACTGTATAACATACCAAGGGAAAAAAACAATGTATTGTTCATAGATTGCAACTATAACATAAGTACAATAAGATATGCAAAAAGTTATGTAAAAAAGAAAAATGTTAAATATATAGGTAAACAATGGCTGTTATTTATTTAGACAGTAAAATCATAAAAATGAATAAAAAAACAGTAACAAAAAAAGCTACAGCTGAAAATAAAAAAAAATTCTTCAGTCCTCATCAAAGTCATTTATGTTTATTTGATGAAGGAACTTGCTCGGATTGTAGTCTCCGATACGCATATGAAGAGCCTCGAAACTACGCTACATCTCTTTCGTATTAAAGTACCTACCGCATTTAGAACAGCGGTAGATTTGTTCAACTGGTACAAATCTAGAAAAAAAATTACAGTTACACCAATTAGGAATAATTTAATCTCATATTATACATTTTAATAATTTCACAGTAGAGAGAAGTTAAAATTCTTAATAAATTGTTTGCGTTTTTGAATAATTAATAAAAAATCTATTGATATGGATAGTACCGTGCGTAAGTTAATAAAACAAACATTTGCCAATAATTTAAAGTATCTGTGATTATTAGTTTTTGAATTGCAACAAAATAAGATAGAATAAGAGAATAGGAGGGAACAATATATAAATATGTTAATTTAATGGTAAATATATCCAATCACTTACCTATTAATAAATATGTGTTTGACTTTCCGGTATACTTTTTTTTTTTTAATGTAGGAAATATGTCATTTATGTTGTATTACCTTTTCAAATCTTACATGTACATGACTTTCCAAATAAAAATAATTTGCAAATTGTTATTGTTTTGTCAAAACTTTTACTTCAGACGCTCATAATTATATTGTAGATTTACAATCATCACTTTTTGTAATTTCCACTTATAATTACTTATGAGGAACCTTGTATTAAACTTCAAGTTTTTTGACCCAGCAAACATTATTTATTGAATATAATATGTAAACAAAACAATACAAATTAAATACTAAATTAATTAGTTATTAAATTTATTGAGCTATAACTACAATTACATACGATAAATTATTTTAGAAAAGGAACCCTACTCTTGGCATTATACTTAAAGTGTTATTGCGAGGGGACACTATAATATGTACACTATGGCATGGGATAAAAAACAAATTTGAACATGGTCCATCGACAATTTGTTCGTAGTTTCTATGGACGGTAAATTTTGCTATAACAAAGGTAGTTTTAAGGTCCAAAGAAGTTAGGAGTTTCTAAGAATATAATATTATAGAATTATAACTAAATTATAAACTCAGTTGAGCTCTTGCCTCTGTACGAGTAACACGTATGCACGTTATATACCGCCGTCTCTCTTATCTAACAGTAATTAATTAATTGTATTAATATTTATACTGGTGATTCTTTCTATATTTGTATTAATATGTCTGACATCGAATCATCGGATAAGCTTGACAAGATCATTAAGTCCATAAATGAAATAAAAATTACGCAAAATAAACTTATTGCCTCAGTAAATTCATTTCGTGAGGACAAAAAATTACTCGACAAAAAATTCGCTGACATTGACGGTAAGCTTGATAATATTACCAAACAGTTTGATGTGATTCTAGCAAACAATGTCCCACTTAATACTATAATCAATCAATTAGAATCTAAAGTATCTCAACTTGAAGCTGGTTGCTCAAATTCATCATCGTTAAACCTCGAACAATCTCTTGCAGAGATTTCTGATAGACATTCAAGAAGCCACAATATAATTTTATTTAATATACCTGAATCTACTACGCAATCAAATCTAGATGATAAAAATACTATTTCCAGCATTTTTCAGCAATTCGGTTTACTCATTGAGCCTATAAATTGTCTTCGCTTAGGAAAACAGTCTAATAATTGTAGGCCTTTACGAGCCACACTACCAAATCAACACGATGTGATCGATGTTCTTAAAAATAAGCGTAAACTTAGCGATTTAGCAAATTTCAAAAATATTAGTATTTCATCGGATAAGACTTTGTTACAACGTAAATACTTAAAAAATTTATTTGATGAATTAAATTCAAGAAAAACTGCAGGTGAAACTAATCTGTTCATCAAATATATTAACGGTTTACCTGTCATCTCAAAAAACTAATTTTTCATTGTTATTCATCTTTTAATTTTTAAGTATATTTTAAATTGATTACAAATTCACATCATAAACGATATAAATAATGAATTTTTCTGTAGACCAGCCATCAATTCAATCTTTGATATTCTCATACATAGCATATAATTTAAACATTGTTATTATTCATCTTGAATGTGAGTTTATTAAAACCTTATGTTGTGAACAAATTCCATAGTTATTGTAAATCGAGTTTAAGATATAATAGTGCTGATGCACTTATCATTTTAAAATGCAAACAAATTTAAATATTAACTCTAATACTATATATTCGATTTTGTTAAATTAAGCATATTACTAAAATTGCTATACAATACGTTGTAATAAATTATTTTTGGGTAGACTAAAAATAATTAGATGACTGATAATTCTTTAAAGAACATTTATTGTAAAGAAATTACATATATTTATTCAATTTGAACATAAGAATATAACATTCATAATAGTGAAAAATAACATAATTGTTGGACAGAGAATCCTTTGTAAAAAAATTAATATACCAAATCAATCAATGAGCTATGAAAATCAAGTTTACTTTAGGAATCATAACTCATTGAACTTTTAAAGAAGATTCTTTATGTACATATTACAAGAAACCTAATGCAAATAAAATTAATTAAATAATTCATGCATATTCCAGATGCTAATCAACTCGCTGATTTCAAAAAAATTGCTAATGTTGGAGACTGGAGAACAATTCTAAATCTATTATTAATTATGGTAATAAAGACAAGCTATATTCTTTCTTTTTATGTAATACATTTGTACTGTTAAAATCATATAATATATACTAATAATTTTTCATTGTTATTCATCTTATTAATTTTTAAGTAAATTTAATTTGATTACAAATTCACATCATAAACAATATAAATAATGAATTTTTCTGTAGACCAGCTATCAATTCAATCTTTGATATTCTCATACATAGCATATAATTTAAACATTGTTATTATTCATCTTGAATGTGAGTTTATTAAAACCTTATGTTGTGAACAAATTCCATAGTTATTGTAAATCGAGTTTAAGTTATAATAGTACTGATGCACTTATCATTTTAAAATGCAAACAAATTTAAATATTAACTCTAATACTGTATATTCGATTCTGTTAAATTGTTGCTATACAACACGTTGTAATAAATTATTTTTGGGTGGACTAAAAATAATTAGATCACTGATAATTCTTTAAAGAACATTTATTGTAAAGAAATTACATATATTTATTCAATTTGAACATAAGAATATAACATTCATAACAGTGAAAAATAACATAAGTATTGGACAGAGATGAAAACCTTTGGTTTTTTTCCATATCTATATTATTTTCATTCTCATTTGCATGTGTAAATTAAAAACCATTGTAAAACAATTGATTAAATAAATCAATCAATGGGCAATGAAAAACATGTATATTTTAGGAATCATAACTAATTGATGTTTTAATAAAATTAATTAAATAATTCATGCATACTCCAGATGCTGATCAACTCGCTGATTTCAAAAAAATTGCTAATGTTGGAGACTGGAGAAGAATTATAAATCTATTACTAATAATGGTAAATAAGACAAGCTTTATTCTTTCTTTGTATGTAATACATTTGTGCTGTTTAAATCATATTATATCTACTGATAATTTTTCATTGTTATTCATCTTAATAATATTTAAGTAAATTTTAAATTTATTACAAATTCACATCATAAACAATATAAATAATGAATTTTTCTGTAGACCAGCTATCAATTCAATCTTTGATATTCTCATACATAGCATATAATTTAAACATTGTTATTATTCATCTTGAATGTGAGTTTATTAAAACCTTATGTTGTGAACAAATTCCATAGTTATTGTAAATCAAGTTTAAGTTATAATAGTGCTGATGCATTTATCATTTTAAAATGCAAACAAATTTAAATATTAACTCTAATACTATATATTCGATTTTGTTAAATTAAGCATATTACTAAAATTGCTATACAACACGCTGTAATAAATTATTTTTGGGTAGACTAAAAATAATTAGATGACTGATAATTCTTTAAAGAACATTTATTGTAAAGAAATTACATATATTTATTCAATTTGAACATAAGAATATAACATTCATAATAGTGAAAAATAACATAATTATTGGACAGAGAATCCTTTGTAAAAAAATTAATATACCTATATACTACTTTTTACAATGACATTTTTAATTTACATATTTTTGGCAATAATTAATAATCAACCTGTAGATTTTACTAATAGTAAAATAAATTACTATAATAGCAATAAAACATACGATTGTCCTAAGTAATGTAGGCTACTAGGTCATCGTTCTGAATCGTTATTACTTATTAGTTATTAGTTATTGGTTATTAGTTATTAATTATTTGTATACAATGATTTTATATTGAGTTCAATGATATAAAATACATTACAGTGACTACTCGACCTATTGTACAGCAGAGCGGTACTCATCTGCCTACTTTTTTTGTATGATAAGTGATTTTTTTGTCAAAAATTATCTGTACTAACGCCGTATAACTAATAGGATAAATAAGTAATAACTACCTAATATAAATATAATATAACTTAGTTTTATACTATAATAATATTGATAATATTACAATAGGCATTTTATTTATTGAAATGTAATTTTTTTATTGTACCTACCTAATGTGGCTTAATAAGAGGCAGTGTTGAAAATTAATTATTAAAAAGGTGCTCTGCTGTACAGTAGGTTACAAGTGGGTCACTGTATAGTGGATGGTATTAAATTTGAATTCAATGATATAATATCATTGTATAAGAAAAACGATTCTGAGGGGAGACGGTATGTCAGCCTAGGTTTAAGACATATTATGTACATATCTGCGGTATTAAAAAAAAAATTAACCTATAATAGGTAGGTACCTACCTATAATAAATTCCAAATTAATCATAATATCACAATATCCATTAGGTACTTATAACGCGTTATACATCAACAACACACCCTGATACTATCATAGATATAATATAACACACTTTAGAGATTTCAAGTACCTACCCACGAATAATATTATACAATCACAACAAAATAACTAGGTTTTGGCTACATTTTCGTCAAAGATAATATAATATTATAACTACGCCATACCGCAATTAAAAACGGATTAGAAATTCACGGAGAATGCATAAATATATACTTAAATACCTTTTCTAGTAGGCATTTAAACACAAATGCAGTGAAATGCATTCAAAAAATATTTCAAATATTTTTATATACCTACTTCCATTTTTCATATCTTCCAACAATTATTATTTTCCTCGTAATATGATTGAATTTGTTGTCAAATATTTATAAACACAATAATTACCGTCAATAACTAAATGTAATAATCGTACATCGTCGTCTCGTCGACGATAAGCCATTTCTATGGAAAAAAAATACTAAATAGTCGTAAACCCAAACCAAATATCTAGTTCAAAAAAAAATGCATACTTAATGTTTTAAATACAAAACATAATAATAATTAAAAAGTGTATGTATTTGAAATATGTTTAATGAATATAATAATATACCTATTCTTTAATATACGAAAAAAAAAAATAAATAAGTAAAAAAAAAAAATAAAAAAAAATATTTATATTTCGTATAAAAAAAATGTTTGTCAAAAGTCCTTATAGCCTAATTCAATTTTCGAATAATCAACATTTAACATTTCAGAAGTTTTATAAATATTCAAACAAAATGTATAGAAGTTTAGGAACAAAATTTTAAAAAGTGGCCTGAAAAGGTACTTCCTTTAATGAGAAATAATTATAATGTTTTTTCTATCAAGAATTAGAACTTAAAAAAATCTAAATACTTAACATGTTAATGTACATGACTGCAGCTACAGCATTCGCCTAACCCACTAAGACGATGTTTACAATTTATTTTCTGTATTATACCAAAACAATGTCGATGTTTTGTGTAACCACCAAACGGCAAACATACTACTTATGCAAAAAGTATTGTGGTTTTACTTAAATTATAATATTTGAATACTGGTTGCCCCAATGCAAAATACTTAAAGGGCCATTCTGGTCTTCTCCTTTTCAGAATAAATTTAAAAGAAAAATGTAAGTTTATATGTCTTTAATGGTGTATTTTATAAGTCAGTTTTTACAGTTAAAACTTAAAATGTTATATATTTTACGAGCTTTTAAATTAGCAATGTTGTCAATAATATTCGTAACGCCCATTCTCTATAGCTTCTATGTTCAATGACGTGACATCCGATAGTCGTTCTGGCCCCATGGAATTTCTAAGATAGTTCTTAAGTCTTAATCTTTATTTTGAAAGTGACCTGTACCTATCCTTAGCTATCTATTGTTAAAAACATAATTCATTTTTCCTCCGGGAAACTAGTGCTCCTATCATAACCACTATTTAATTATTAATAATTCAGTAAATTTTCTTATAGTTTTAATTTTTTCTATTTTGCTTCTTAGAGTTTTTACACAAAGTAATATTTGAATTAGCATTGATTCAGAAGAAAAGTCATTTCGCAATATTGCTGTGGTAAAAATATTGTTTTATCTCCAAGTTCTGATGAGAATAACTTATGTAATGTATAAAAATTACTATATAATTTATTTTTTTAAGATTTCAATGCAAATATATTTTGTTAATGACAAATTTAGATACTGCACGGGGGCATATAGTAATGATGAAATAACAAAAATGTTGTCGTTTAATTTTACTTTTTATATTTTATTATTATTTAGAATATTTAATATATGTATAAATATTTATAAAATTGTTGTTATTCAAAAATACATATATTATTAATTATTAAGTTTATATATATTTTATTTTTTAAATTAAGAAAAAAAAGAAATATAAGTCATTAGTTGTATACTTGTATAATATAGTTATTTCGTATTACTTAAAAAAAGGGTCTCTAATATCAAATTAAAGGTTAGAGTGTAGAATAAAAAAGTTTGGGAACCACTGCCCTAGACACTAAGGGCCCTAATGTATATACGCCACTGTGTGTGTGAAAACTTGTACGTAAATGTCTACATAATTCGCACTGTGGTCTGTGAGTACATTAGTGCAGGGGTCGGCAACCTTTTTGGTGTCAAAAAATAAAAATAAATTTTTTCACGGGCCATAATTTGAATACACCTTATTTTATTTAAATGAAATATTGTAGTAATTTAAAATTTAATTTATTTAAGTACATCACTGATTGGTACATTAATTATCGAGGTATCTACAATTCTACAAACAAAGTTATAATAATAATTACACGTAATAATAATAATAAAAAAATAGTATAATATTGGAAAAAATAAATAAATAAAAATTAATGTGATTTTTGAGTTTGAATAGCATCAACAAGTGTATTGATAGCAGGTTTTATTTTCGATGTAGAAATTCTCAATACAGCGTTTAAGTGACCATCGGTTAATCGCGAGGCATATTTGCTTTTCCGATATTTCATTAGGGAAAAAGTTTGTTCACAAATATAAGTGCTTCCAAATATGGTCAACATTTTTTTAGCAAAATATTTTATTTTGCTAAATTTTGTTTCACAGAGACTCGAATAAAACTGAATTAAATTATTACAATCACGAAGAGCGGTTTTAAGACATTCGTTACTTTGCAACTCTGCACTAATGATTAGTGTAATAACTTAAAATTTATGATTTAGAGAAAATCGAGTTTTGAATTTTTTTTTATCTTAAATCACTGATAAATTAATAAGAGTTCAATATAAATTTTTGAAATTTTGGTACTATATTATTAAAAGTGTTTAAAACAAATGTGTTATGTTTAAACACTATTTTATATTGTTATCGTGATCTATTTATAATTCTTTAATGCAATTACCTATGTTATAAATGTGACATTTTGAGATGATACACTAATGCAACGGTATATTTCACCCACCCTTCCCCCTGCTTACGCAACTGACGTAATACCATAGATTAAAATATATGCTAGTTGATACTACAATATACTTTAATACTAGGTAGTATAATTAAACAACAACTACAAGTGTGTAGTGTGGTACACACTAACTACAAAATCTAAAAATATTTTATTTATATAAATAGTACCTATACTCCAAGATCTAATTATAACGAGTTGTTCTAACATACCCAAAATAATGTACCACGGAACAATATCGCTAGAGATCAAAACAAATGTATTAATAGACGTGTGGTATGCCGTTCTTTCGTGACTGTTTCCAGTACTAAAGTGTGACAGACGATGGTTTCTTAGAAAAGGTATTCAATACTTACCATTTCGGGCATAATTAATATTATAAATTAAGGCATTTTATATCGTATTATTTATTTTAAAATCCAAACTATTCGAATTTTCAGGCCGTGCCAGCAGTGCGATATTATTATATTGTTTGCGCGGTATACGGCCTGATAGTTAACCGCCGCTGCCACCATACGGTTCCGGCTGGGCGGGCGGCACATCCACATAATATTATATTATAGTTTTTGGAGCGTACCACCTCATCGCGAACGCCGGTCACGTAAATCGGGCGGCAAACACGTTCTATCACGCAACCGGTTACCGTTTCGTACGTATTCTGCGGCGCCGGTCAACGATTGTTCGTGTTCTCTCGCCACTACCACCACCACCGCCCCCGCACCACCACCGACACCGCCACTGACCGAGTCATGTTGTAATAACAACAACAATAATAACATAAGCTGTAAATGTAACCAATAGCCACCCATTTATAAATAAAAATTTCAATCATAAATATCAAAATTCTTTATTAAAATATCGATATGTTCAATAAAAAAATTTAAGGGAAAAATATCAAAATAACTACTATCCTATATTTAAAGTTGAACCAAATTTCACACATTGAGCATAATATGCCATCATTTTATCAAAATTGGTTGAGTAGTTTCGGAGTGCATTGCACATAAACTCGTGCGTAATTTGTATGTAACGTACTCGATTTAATATTTTTTTTAAAACGTTTAGTCGAATAAACACATAACTTAAATTTGTTGACATTACCATAATGTACAATTATTATATTGTACATTTCGTATTCGTTTAAAAATCAATCTGTGGCGTTCGGCACCTAAATTGTATTTTGTTAATTATGTGTTTGAAATCTGTCGTTTTTTCAGGTTCATTTTATTAATTGTAACATAAAATGTACTTGCATGAATCGATGATAAAAAAATTAAAACCATGGTAGATTATATTCTACCGTGATTAAAACTAAAAACGTAGCCTTATATCATAAATCTTAATATTGTATAGAGTATAATGGACAGTATTACTTTACTAAAGCGATTTGATCAATTAATTCAATTACAAATTACAATATCAATTGTATTATAGCCTTTTATTTGCCTGCTAATTGCTTACGTACGTCTGTATACCTACTCATATTACTAAATACACCCCTCTCACTGGCTCCGAGTACACATACAATATAATACCCACTTGTACGGAGCACTAAAATATTTATACAGGGTGTAACAGGAAGACCTGACATGAAAAAAGAAAAATGATGCTTCTAACGTATGACAAAAATAATGAAAAATTAAATGGTTAAGAAAATATTTAAGAAACTAACTCATGTCAGGGTATGCCCAAAAACAATATTTTTAAAAACGTTATTACGTTCTAAATGAATTTAGGTGCTCAAAAAAATATTGATATTTATAAAATGTCTAAAAAATAATCTATTTGACTTCGATAAATGTTTTTACCATAAAAATTGTTCTTATAATCAGTTTTACAAAGTGACTATTTTAAAATATCCCAACAAAATTAAAATCAATTTTTTATTTTCAGTATTAAAAAAAAACAAAATAATTTTTTTTATAATATACACGTAGCGAAAGTGACTATAAATTATATATTATATGTATAAAAAAGAACTAAATTAAGAATATCGATTAGAACAAAAGTAATTTCATCTGTCAGGTCTCCCTCCCTCTTACGCACCCTAGTTGTATATAGTTATATACTATAACAACGTATAACATCATGACTATGGGCCGGAATTATATTGTTTTGCATTTTTTTTTTGAGTCTATGCAATCAGACGGGGGTTTGAAATTTTTACAAATCATGAAACCGGTTAATTAATGGCCAAAGTTTTTTTGCATATTTGAGATTATTTCAAGATGAAAGAATATTTCGTATAATAAAAAATATTAGAGAATATATCGATTAATTTTTATAGATATTCCATATTTTTTGTTGCAGTGTCGTAAATATTATAAATTATATGTCCGATAATAGTGATATATTATATGCGTATTATAACCATCGTATATGGTGATCAGTATGGGGAACATGGTTGGAAGCTGCTATTTTTAACTGTGATAATTTCCAAGGTTTACAAAAAGTTATTGAAGAATTAAGTATAGTCAAAAATCTCCCAATCAGTCCGTACTTAAATGTAAAATAGTTTTTGACTTAGAAACCATAGAAAACGATCTAATATTTATCAAGACTCATTTTCTTGCTCTCGTAACATCCATCAAAAATTTAGAAACGTCTAATGTGTCTCTTAAATAATTTAATCAAATTTTTTTTAACACGTATTATTTTTTATTATGTGCCTATTTATATCCGGTTTTTGTATTATTTTGCATATTTTTTTTTATTTTATACCTATTTATATCAGTTTTTTTGTATTATTTTGCATATAAATGCATATCTTTAGTTCAAGAGAATATATTTTATGCATATTTTATCATGATTTTTAAAGAATATTGAAAGAACATTTTCTACTTTTTAAGAGAACATTAGCCTATTATTTTGGCTATTTTAAAAGAATATAATTCCAGCCCCTAATCATGACATTAACATCCCCAGACCTTTTGTTGTCGTGGAACGGTGGCGCGGGGTGGTTAAAATATCTCGCAGCGTTTGCGAAGATTAACGTCGGCATACGTTGTGTGTGCAACAACTATTATATGGCATAATTTTTTTTATGTAATAATGAAACCTGCCAAGAGTCACGTGCGCGGTGGTATTTGATGGCTGCTACTTGCTATTTGCACCATTAATGGTGTAGCCATACGGCATACATATACGAATAAAGCTTATAAGATCTGGGATCTTTAATAGTATTGTTGATTATTATTTAAAACTTTCGGAATCGTAAATAAATGTAATTTTTTGTCTCGAATATCCTAGTCCCTATATAGTTTTTATCATTTACTACAGTCATAACTTATTTTATTAACGTGGAAAATAACAGATAATTCCATAGAAATTACTTAAAAGTAGCGATGGTTGGTACCACGAACTAAGATATACAGGACTGGTAACGACTCTAGATATTGCGGTCGGGTACTCTTGCTGAAGTGTACCTTGGTGTTTGTGGCGCACTCTGTCGGTTTACTAAATCATCTGAATTTTAATACACTACCGTTGCATTACATACGTACAATTTAATATTGCATGGTTATAAATATCTAAAATATATATTTGTGATGAAGATTGAAATTTGAAGGTAGGTAATATTATTATATAAATATTAAATTGACAATGGTTATTAATTTTTTTCAAATTTATTTTATATTTTTATTAATTTATTGTATAACTATTTTACAATTAATTTGTTACCAATTTGGATAACTTTTTTTTTTTAGAGCTTTTATGTTGCTGTTCTCTATTATGCATACAAGAATATTGTCTCATTCTCATGGTCACATAATATACAATTATAGAACTCATAATATCACTTTTATGTTCATTACATGGAAAGTAGAGATTGTTATTATTTTCCAAAAAATCATTAACAGTATCATCAAAGGTACTTGGACTCCCACAGTGGTTTTCAAATGACTTTTCTAAATTTGAAATGAGTGTATAAATTGTTGAGTTTGGATGAACTAAATTTCCTCTTGATTTTATGTTCGTTAATGTTGCTTGAGCGTGAGATGCATTACCTTGGTTGCATAAAACAAAATGTACAAAATAATATTAAAACAAAAACTTAATATAAAATAATAATAATAAAATATAATTTTATTATAGGTAATTCAAGACTGAATATTAATAAAAAATATAAAATATTTGATTCTTAGGTACCTTCACTAAAAGCTAAAAGACAAGTATCACAAGCAGTACGTTTTTTGAACACACGACAAAAATATCCACATATATAGTATGTAACACAGTCTTTAGCTGGTACTAATGAATAATCATGATCTCTAAATATATCTTCTGCTTCATAATTTCCTTCTTCTACAAGAGTGTCTAGTTTAGTTTTTAAATCTTTAATTTTAATTATTCTTTCGCTTTCTTCACTTTGAAATATATCCTTTATATCAGATATACTTATTTTGGGGCATGTTGAATGAAGAATCTTACAATTACCAGTTTTTGGGGGTTTCAGGATTGAATAGGTAGATAACATTCTATAAACCTGCAAAAACGTAGGAGCTGACGGATGGTCATTAGGGCCGATTGCCTGTCGTATCATACCAAAGAATATCTATTCCAATAAAACAATATTTATTTTTAGTCACAAACATGTTAACAAGTATATTAAATAATGTTAACATACTTCAATTCGATCCTGATTCATTTTGTTGCTAAGAACATACTTAAACTCACATTCATTTAACAAATATTGTGTTAGGTCTATAGTAGAAGAAATTGAAACTCTAATACCTTCTACTGTAGTTTTGGTTAAAAATTCTTCATTAGTAATTTTACCATCGATTACACATTGTTCCCAGTCATCAATCCATATCAAAGTTTCTTTTAATACCTAAAAAAATATTTTAAAGTTATACTTTATATATAATACAATATATATATTTATTAATTCAAACCTCAATATCAGCACTATTTTTCCTGATCCCTTCAGCCGGATACTTTCTGTTTAAGGCATCAAATGCTCTATTTATTTTTCTGGTGAACTGCTCAGTTTCTTGACTTCCTTGAAGACAAGTTATCTTTTGATGCTCCCTATAAAACTTAAGTCCGTCAGAAACTGAGTCGCTGAATACCTGCAAAAATATAATTGTTTAGAAAATCAAATGAAAAGTTAGTACTATACTTACCTGGGTGGCTAATTTTACAGACATTTTTGATAAACTATCAAGTAATAGATGTCTATCTGTTAATTTAGGACATACTCTCTTGATAGCTGGAAGATTTTTGTCATAATTATGTAATTCAATATAATGGTACCAACTTACATAATTTTTTTCAGGACTTATCTAAAAGGTATATATAATAAAAATTAGTATTTGTAAAAATTAAATTAAACTGTAATATATAGTAAAAAAAATTAGACCTTTAAATATTTTTTATCATGAAGTCTGTTTCTTATATTTTTGAACAGATGTGGAACATCAGAAAAAACAAACACTTTTCGATCATCCATTAACGGATGAGTAAAGTAGTGTTTTACATTATCTTTTATGCCACTAACTCCAAAAATAGTCCACATTTTTCTATTAGTGGCTGCTCCATCACAAACAAGCCCATCAACAAATGCACCACTTTTTTCAAGCAAAATAATAGCTTTCATAATAAGTTGAGCTAAAACTGTTCCTAAAATTAAATTTATAATAATGGTATAATATAATTAGTATTTGATATATTAATAAACTTTATTATTTTAATAAATTGCTTAATAATATTATTATACCTTTGACATTTCCATGTGCTGCGAATACTCCAATAGGCTGAGAGAAGTTTCCATACAAACTTTGGAAAAGAAAAACTAAGCCATGGTTACTTTTTTTATCCGATTTTTCATACTCAACATCACTTCCGAAATCTTCAAAACCTTGATAGGTAAGAGTATTTGTATTTACGCTTATACTTTCCCTGAGAGATATTTCATCGAATACTAACATCCCATGCTTTTCAGAATTTGACATCAGGGAAAATTTTTTTTTTAAGAGAAGAAAAAAATCTTTATCAAATCCACATTTAGATTTTACTAAAGACAGATATCTTCTAATTGTTTTTGGGCATGGTAATGGTAATATCTGCTGGTCAAGTAAAAACTTGTAAGTACATGTTGACCTATAGAACATATTAATTAAATAAACATGAAATACCTAGATACCTATCTATATAAATAAAGAAGTAAAGTATTTAATGAATAAAATCATTAAATACTTATTTATATTTCAAATTTATCTTATACTTACCTTATATAAAGCAGCATACATAATAACAACCAATCTTCTGAATAACGACGTCCTTTTACATTTTTTACTTTACTACAATTAATAATCTCTTTAATCAAAACACTCTGTGATTCATTTACATTCATATTTTTGTGCAAATCATCCACATAAGAATTTGACACTAATTGCATTTTACTTTTTAGTTCATTAAATTTTAATTTCAAATTTTGAATAATGCTATCTTTCCTGATAAACAATAATTTTTATAATTCATGATTCCATGAATGTGTTTAAAGATAAATAGTATATACACAACTTTACTATTTTCAAAATAATAAAAAATAATGTTACCTCAAATTAGATTTCTGTATGTTATGTTTAGTTTTAAATAAGTGTTTAAGAGTCTCAGTTCTTGTAGGTGTTAATGTTGGACCTAATCTTTTTTTTCTGTTTAATTTCAGCGATAATTGAATATTAGATTTCATAGCTCTTGAAATATTCATTAGCCGTACACACCATTTGCATCTTTGCTTAAACATATTATCAGTATGGAGTTCACATTTAAGACTACGCCAGACATTGTCTGGATCTAATGTTGCGTATTTTATTCTAATTCCTAATAAATTCAATAATAGTTTAAATTAATACAAATCAAATATTTTTAACTTTTATACCTAGGTAAGTACATGTTTTGTTACCTGGACAATTGTCAACTGATGGTCCACCAATGCATGTTGACATTTGGCTAAATTTTAATATAGAGTGCTCAATGTCTGATTTGTTTGTTGGAAAATGTTTGGTTAAGAAAGTGAAATGTGATAGGTCTAGTTCTCTATTAGTGAAGTAATATTTTACACTTAAATCAATCTTAACCAAAATTTGTTTTTCAATCATCATCAAAAGATTTTCACTCATATATGATTTTAAAAAACAAAATGCCACAACATTATGTTCTAAATGATATGTCCAACCAACAGGCAAATCGATTGTAGGAACTATTTTAACAAAATCTTCAAATATTTCCTAAAGTAAATTTGTTTAATTAATAACACCACAAATTATTATATGAACATAGGTGTGCTCATGTGGGATACCTATTATATCCAAGCATTCGTATTTGATACTACAGCGTCTAACACAGGGAGGTTGAATGGGGCATGTATACTATTGGAACAAAGTTTAGAAAGAGAAATTTTATTTTTGGCCTGCCGACATCATATTTTTGAACTTGTTTTACAAGGAGTATTTTTAGAAGTTAAGTTGTTTCCCATGACAGGACCAGATATATTACTTTTTAAAAGATTTCAACACGCGTGGGAAAATATTGATAAAAGCAAATTTTCCACATCGGTTTCTGATTTATATATTCATAATATTTTAAAAAATGACGCTGACGAAATTATTTTATACAGCTGAGAGGGGAGTCAAGCTCATTGAAGAATATAACAAGAAATTTACAAAAAACGAAGAACAAAAACAACTTGTTTTACAGGTAATATATTTTACTATTTTCAAAATAAATTAAACTTAAAAATGTTATTATATTTTCTAGACTGTTCAAGACTACCGGAAAAAATACCCGCAAAGTGACAGACAAACGCTGAAGAAACAATTTTAGGTGTCTGTTACGTACCTATAAATATATCAATATAAAAAAATATTACGAAAGAAGCAAATTATGAATATAGTTTTTTTATTTATCAAATAATAATAAATATAATCCTAAAAAAGATGATAATAAGAAAATAAGTTTTAAATTTAAAATTCTAAATAATAACACGTAAATAAAACCAAATGGACCGAGAGACGAATATATAATTTAATATGTAAAAAAAAAAAAATATATGTAATTGTTTTGAAAATGTGTAATAGTATTAAGATTAGTGTAACAAACATATACTAACACTAAATATAAGAAGAAAATGTAATCAAAAGAAAAAATTTTAGATTAAAATGTATTAATTACTAACCAACTATTTTTTATAATTTTTATATAACTATTGTATCAACTAAATATGTATTATCTACTGTACGAAAACCAAAATATCAACATTGTATAATTTAAAGATTTATGTTTAAGCTTTGAACTTCAAGCTTTAACATAAAGTCTTTTTTTTAGAAGGGTGGTGTTACGTACCTATAAATATATCAATATATAGTGCACGTATTCAGTGGTGTGGCTAAGTAATTAAGTAGGCAATTACTATAAGACATCATGCCGAGGTCATTGCATAGAGCGTAGTGAACAATTAATCTATAAAAGTGTTGTCACACGTCTCTTCTTAGAAAAGACTTCTATACTATTGGTTGGGACAGGATACGGATCGACCAGAATAACAAATTATGCTACGAGACCCAAATTCTATCCTTGTGCGAACATTCGCTACCACTACGACCACCCACTCTTAAAGTATACGAGCATATATAAGGGAGCCCATGACAAGAGCTCATCAGACGGTTATAGACGGTTATAGACGGTTATAGACGGTTATAGACGGTTATAGAGAGCTAGAGACGGCTAGGGATAGACAAGACATTTGGAGGCCGGTCGTAACACCACTCACAGTCTTAGTCTATCAAGTTTCAGAGGCAGGTCGTAACACCACTCACCACTCTCTCACGCTTTAATATTGTATTTTTGTATTAAATATATGTTAATAAACACACATTATATCTATATACATCACGTCTTCATTTCCTGAGTTGATATATATATCGACACGAGTTGGGACGCAACATGTCATTAATTAATTATACCTACAATTCGATGAAAAAAATTCATATTGGTAATTCTATTTTTATGTTGTAAAAATTATACGAAAATCAAGTAATTAAAACCAAAACGTATATTACAGAATCTTAAGACTTTTTTAGCCGTAATTTTTTTTTATATTATTTAATTCTGTATAATTTTTACTCAACATATTTTGTCATATATCCAACCGTACGTTGTACATATTTGAAAAACCAAAAAAATCCAATTTTGTTAAATATATACAATATTTTGTAAATTAATGAGTTTTCTTAAAAATAAATGGACTTACGAGAATTTATGTAATATGCTTTTTTATAAACAATGTTAAAATCTATCATTTAGTTCTTTACATATTTTCGCTAAATACTATACATTCTGAATTAAATAAAAAAAACAAAAAACTACCCTCTTTTTCCATATTTCAACCCTAATGCGGCACCAGAAGGGGTTGAGTGAGATCTTCCAAATTTTACCCAAATGACTTACTCATATAACTTAGCAAATTAGGGGGGTACTGTATTAAAAAAATCAAACTGAAAAAATAAGGACCACCCTACTATATACGTGTTTAGCAAAAATGAAAAATCAGATACTAACAATTTCAACATTTTCTTCTGGATATCTACACAAAGCTACATTTGATGATAATTTTGAGGTGTGACTGGGTGAAGTTTCAAAAATAGAAGGAACTGCTCCAAAATTCAGTTCTGGCCGTGAACGTAGAGCCCAAGACTAGATATAAGTATTAAGTAATTGTGTTAAATAATAATTAATAATTATCTGTGGGGCCAAAAAGTTGCCAAAAATTGTGTTGTGATTGTATAATATTACCTCAGAGCCTAAGTTTTCAGAGCCATAATATGTCCTTTTAATGTCTTCAGTTTTAAAATGTTTGGCACATACAAATTTGACATTAGTTTCTCTGTTGTTAACCGCACAAACTACATTAATCCACTGAGATTTTAAGTAGTCATCTTTTGGTACTGAAAATAATGTTACACGTTCAGTTGTCACTTTGGAATTGCGAGTTGAACAATTTATAACGCTACATAATCGACCCATTGTAAATAAATATATTATAATTTTAAAATATTTTACTAAATAATATCAATACTATAAGCTTAGATACATTAACTAAGATGTAGTAAGCACGAACTAAGTATCGTAGTTCGTGGTAATAAGATGACTAGTAAAATGTACTCTAATATCTATGTCATAATTGTATTTTATTTTAGTTCGTGCTTAAAATAAATGTAGAACTTTGTAGTTACTACTGATGTTAATAGATGGCGCTTTATTCACCAATGCACCGACGAGCAAGATTTTCTGACCGTATCACCCACCCCCTCCGCCCTATAGTGTTCAGTCCTGTATATCTTAGTTCGTGGTTGGTACTCAGATAATCATCAAGAAAGTCCATATCACTAATATTCAGAAATACCTACTTAAAAACGTTTAAAACAAAATAGATCAAGTTGTTAGAAAAAAATGAATGTTTTACTTCTATTATAACACTGATATAAGAATATTAAAACGTCGTAATTAAGGAATTAATGATTGTTTAATCTTTATATTTTCAAGCCTAGGAAGAACTTTATACTAAAAATATAGATATTTAAAATTATTAAAAAAATATCAATCTTAGGTATATAATATGTATATATTATACAAATTTATACAAACAATAGGTACACAATTATGTTAAAAATAAAACTATAATAAATAATCAACAAAAACTATATTATACAATTAATATAGTATGGTTTGATCACTTTGATCATAATTAATATAATATGGTTCATAAACTTCACTAAAATATAACTCATGTGCCTATACATGATATTATATTGTGTTATAAAATATAAACCTTAATTTATATTGAATTATTACGTAGTTAAAACCATCAGTACTAAGTAAATACGACATATTTTATAGAAAAATAACCCAACCATTTAATAATAAGACGTGTAAAATGTTGAATCACATACATACAGTACACTCTATGAGCGCTTACGACAAGATCGACGGAGGAATCATGACTCCACTAGAGTGCGCTGCAAACCACGACTTCGGTTGTCGATAATAACAGAATAATATTATAATATTGTTGTGTTTATAGTCGTGACTCGTGAGTACCAAGAGAAAATAAATTTTATATATATATTCAATAAATTTATTTTGTCATGGTGAGTACGTCGTGGTTGTCCTGCCGTTACTTGTTATTACTATTATTGTCATTGTTGTTATTGCCTTTATTGTTGCCGTTGCTGTTTAGTGTACAGCAAAGAGAAAGTCCTTGTCGAAAGTCCAAAATGAAATTACGTAATTTCACATTAACCAGGAATACATGAATCGGAAATCGGAATGTCGTCATCGCTCTCGGCGAATTCTTCGGTCGTCGGCGGACCGCTTGCCACCAGAAAACCGGGGCGGCAATCGACTAGGCTCCTGGTACCTAATACCTTTCAAAACCTTCGATCGACTCCAAACACACAGGCCGTATTGGAAACCAATGCACTGAAACTATGGAAACCATTGCACATTCCCACGGATATTAGACGTGCCGAGTCACCTTCACACGATAGGCGGGTGTGCGTTGTGATTCCAACAAAACACGTACAGAGGCGGAGTTGTGGGGGTTTTTCTTCCTTTTCGCAGCACCATAAAGATAATTATCTATATGGTATAGATAATATTATTATTATTACTTTTTATTATCTATAAACCTTGGACAAATTTCATCACTGTTATCTACACGTCATGTTCAGCTGCAGCAGGCTGTCGGCGACTGATAGATATTAACACTGGTCTTATTTTTCATAATATCACAGATTATATAAAAATATAATATGATATAATATATTATATAATAATTGGATTATTATAGTTATTATTATTATCATTATTATTATAATAGTCTTATTTTTCATAATATCACAGATTATATAAAAATATAATATGATATAATATATAATATAATAATTGGATTATTATAATTATTATTATTATCATTATTATTATAATAGTCTTATTTTTCATAATATCACAGATTATATAAAAATATAATATGATATAATATATAATATCATATAATCTGTGATAATATCATAAACCAGGGGTCGGCAACCCGCGGCCCGCGTAGCAATTTTATGCGGCCCGCGATAATAATTTATAGTTAGTTTAAAAATATTATACAACACGTTATCTTTGCTGATAAAAATTGGGATTTCTCACGAGAAGTTAGTTATACAATTATTGAACAAAAATAGATATTATGTATAGAAACATTGTACATGTTATCTACGTTTCGTTAAACATTGATAATAATTTATTATACAAAACGAAATACGACTTAGTATTACCGAATTGATTTTCTAGTGAAGTGTACTCGTCTCAATTCTGTGTTTCAAATTTTTGTACGTGTAACTCTATGGCTCCTAAACGAAAAATTAACGATGAGCATCGTATTTTTAAAGAAGATTGGACCGAACTTTTCTTTTTTATCGAACACGGTGGTAAGTTATTATGTTTAATCTTCTTATATAATAAAATGCTAATAACGCTATAAGATCCGCGCGGGGCGCTGACGGCACTCCGCGTTTCTTCCATGACGACCAATCGTAATACTTCTATTTCACGTCGCCGCTCGCTTATCTCCCTCGATTTTCGTTATTTTCGTTATCGATTGACGTGAATATTTTCGAATATTACTTTTCCCGAGTTATATTCCGTACGTATTCCTTTAATAAAAAACTGCGTATGCGATTTGTTCATTTATGGCATATGGCATTTATTATTATTATTATTATTATTCATCTTCGATATTTCCGTGTGTAATAAAATATAACGCAAAATTGAGAAACGGTTCGAGTGTTCGAGATTCAAAAATTCAAAAAAACTGTTTTTACAACTACATAATAATTGTTTTTATATCAGCGTTTTAAACCTATCTTCTTAAATGTTGTGTTCGCTTTAATAAATTATCATGCATTTTAATTTTATTGTTGTTATATATTAAGTAAATTAATTCGATTCCGGACTTTGTGGAAGTTGCAATTAATCAGCATTTCAACAATATTAAAAATGTAAGTAGTTAAAATGCACGGATTGAATAGACATTTTTCACGAGTATTGCAGTACATTTTTACAGAATTCAAACTTCATTGTATTTAAAATGCATGTAGGAAAAAATGTAGTAATTAATGAGTACATTTTGAAAATTACATTTTTTTTTTTACTTTAGTAGTACGACCATACATGTTGTCTTCAGTATTATTCAACCCATATGTGAAACGCAAAATTCAGAAACGGTTCAAGTGCTCGAGATTCAAATCTTTTTTTTTGCATTTTTTTTTTTCAAAATTTTTTCTTGGCATTACTACTAAATAATAATTGTTTTTATTTATAATATGAATATAATTTTTTTATTTTTTTATTTATTTATCACTGTTTAAACCTATCTTTCTAAAACGTTATTATTATATTTGCTTTAATAAATTGTAAATGTTACTATTACTATTATATGCATATACATATTATATATCCTTAGCAATGTAATAATTGTTTAATTTAATAATAATAATAATTTAAAAATTAACCTACCTAGGCAAATGTAATGTACAATAAATATAGGTACATTACACTGTTATGATAATGTACATACATTCATTATAATTATTTAAAATATGTATATCAATTATATTAAAAATATACATATATATATATATATATATATATATATAAGTAGTTTGAATGCACGAATTGGATAGACATTTTGCAGTACATTTATTTAAAAGCTAAGAGTTTTAATAAGAGCTTGGTGTGTCGATTGTTAAGACAATGTCGTTACACACATAACAATGTAAGTACATGTAAAAAGACTACAATATATAAATTCAATAAATTTAAATTTCTTAAAACATACATATAAAGTTATACGGTAGCGGTGTCGTATGCTATCTACGCACTGAATGTTATCTACACATTGCTATTTACGTATAAATTATGTCGTATGCTATTTACTTCGTTTTAAACCGGAGCACTTCATAAATAAATGAAGATTGTCAATGAATGTTCTTAATTAAAGTTGAAAAGTATTTTTCATAATGTTTCGAACGTATTTGTTGTGTTTATGGAGCGCCACCATTCTTCTTTAAGCTGCCTTTCCAACAAATTAGTGGAAAATTAAATTAAATTAAATTTTTTTTATTAAAAATGTAAGTAGTTAAAATGCTCGGATTGAATAGACATTTTTCACGAGTATTGCAGTACATTAACTATTATAGCTAAGAGTTTTAGTAGGAGATTGGTGTGTCAATGTCGTTTATGAATTACTTCAATTCATACCTCATACCTGTACTAACCTTTACATTGGCTTACACATATTTTTTTTTTTATTTTTGCAAAACAAGAAAAAGAAAACTATATATATATATATATATTATAATAAATTAATTAAATGGTGTAGTTGTGCTTAAAATATTGTTTTTATTATGTCGTTGGCATACAAAAATGTATTATACATATTAGAATTTAAACTTCATTGTATTTAAAATGCATGTAGGAAAAAATGTAGTAAATAAAATGAGTAATGAGTACATTTTAAAAATTACATTTTTTTTTTTACTTTAGTAGTACGACCATACATGTTGTCTTCAGTATTATTCAATAACCCATATGTGAAACGCAAAATTCAGAAACGGTTCAAGTGCTCGAGATTCAAATCTGTTTTTTTGCATTTTTTTTTTTTCAAAATTTTTTCTTGGCATTACTACTAAATCGTCAGGTCGTCTATCAAATACAACTCTTTGTGGCGCAACTTGGAACAGTTCAATTTGACGCGGAACATGCGCGCCGATAACGACGCTGACTTCGCAACATGGTTGCTTCAGCTCGGGAGCGGCCAATTGTCAGCGGTCGACGGTGTTCAGGACACCGTTGAAATACCCCGGTAAATGGTATGTGAAGTCGCTAATTTGATTGATTTTGTTTTTCCGCAGCGAATGTCGTTGGCTAACGTCAACGAGTTTGCTCGGAAAATAATTTTATGTCCCAGGAACGACGAATGTAGGCAGGTCAATCGTACGGTGTTACAACGCATTGACGGAGACCACCGAACCTACACATCCATAGACACTGTGGTGGTCGACGACCCCGACGAAGTGGCCAATTATCCTACAGAGTTTCTCAACACTCTGGAACCAGACGGACTGCCACCGTACAACTTAACGCTAAAGGTCGGTTCTATTGTCATGTTGCTTAGGAACCTAGATTCTAAGAGACGTCTTTGCAATGGTACACGGTTAGTTGTTACTGAACTGCGACGATACAACTTCAAAGCGAGGATGTTGTCTGGTGGTGCACAGGAAGATATAGTCATACCTGTGGTACCGCTCACGTCGAGTGGTGAAGATGACCTGCCCATTATAATGCGACGAGTGCAATTTCCCGTACGTTTGTCATTTGCTATGACCATTAATAAGTCGCAGGGACAAAAGTTTGATAGAGTTGGATTGCTCCTGCCATCACCGGTATTCACGCACGGGTAACTGTACCTATGTAGCGTTTTCCCGAGTGAGGGACTCTCAATCTATTAGAGTTGGTATGTACGGTAATGACCGTGGTAGCTTCGTCACAAAGAACATTGTGTACAGAGAAGTTCTACAAGCGATATAACAGTACGTTGAAGTCTACAAGAACTTTATAAACATCGAATCCGATCTGTGTGATACAAGTCTGTGTGACACATGGTTTATAAGCAGTCGTAAGTACGACTCGAGGAGGAGAGAAAGTTCGACGACCTCCACGTGGTTCTCTCTGGATGCGGATTTTGTAATGAATACGGAACTGATGTCGAACATAACAGGATGCAACTCACACACCAGGTGGTAAATTATTTAGAATTATTTATGTACTCAACGGTATATTAGCAGATAATTGTATATTATAATTGTATTGTTTCAGAAAAATTATACTAGAAATGACTCCATCAACGCAGGTGTAACAAAAACCCAATGAAAACACTCATCGTTGGACTACTGCTAAGGACATTGAGAAAGTTTTACAACCTCCACGTGCTTCTCTCATGGTGCAGATTTTGTAATGTATTTGTATCAAACATCAAACATGCATTTAAACAGGCTGCGACTCACACGCTGGTGGTAAATTATTTAGAATTATTTATTTACTCAAATATATATGAACAGATAATTGTATATATTTGTATTGTTTCAGAAAGATTATACTGGAAATGACTCCATCAACGCAGGTGTAACAAAAACCCCATGAACAGACTCAACGTTGTATCAATACTGATTACTAATTTGTAACTAAACCATACTCTGTTAATCATAAAAGTTCCTACAGCTAACACTTAATTATTATTCTTTGTAAATTTGTAACTGATGTAGCACATGCATATATATATATTTGTATATATATACATTTAAATTGATTAATAGTAAGTTTCATACACAAATTATTATAATTTCAAAAACACATACCTACCATGACCAGTGTTTCTAACTTATTTTCAATTTTGTTGTATGTATAATATGTTTGATTTCTATGTATTGCAGTACACAAATTAATAAAAAACTTTAAATATCATTACACTACACTATGTATATTTGTATTAGTATTGTTTAACAATATTTCTGGTCACTTAAGGAAATATGACTAAAAATTGTGCCACCGTTATTGATTTTCATTGTAATAATATTATGTGAGTACTGATTATTAGGTATCTAATACCTTATCTAATACCTTAATTTTAATTTATCTAATACCTTAAATTACTATAAGAATTGCAATAATAAGTACAGCGTTTAATTTATGTATTTTGATATTCTTCAAAATATAACATGATACATTTAATTTATGTTTTATAGGCTACACATATATGCATTTAACTGTACTTAATAAGTACTTATGAACAATATAATAATTTCATACACCACACCTACAGGTACCTGTATAAGTAATTTAGAGCATTTAATTAGTTTCATGGTACGTTTTTCACTTGGTATGCATAGGTTGTTCACAACCATACACCTATTAGTGTTTTATACCAGATGAGAAAAGACCGCAAGACACTCAAAGTCACAGTTTTCGGATTGCATTCCTCATTGTGTTACCCGACCGTTGCACGTCGTCCGCTATCCGACGAAGTCGGATTGCCTACCTGGCAGAGTACGCCCAAAGTAAAGCCGGGTGACTGACTTCCTAGACACTCAAAATTGCGGCAGCTATATGAATTAATTTCTTTTTGAATTTCCGGCGGAACGATTTTCACTATACAACCACGACTATATTCGCGACGTCGCTCCCTTATCTCTCTCTTACCATTATCACTTTTCGTGTTTTCGCGCGGATTTTTTCATTATTATATATATTATATTAGAAACTTTATTTTCTTCCTTCAATTATACATACGCACATCATGCATCCAATCCGCCATACGCAGATGCCCTATGCCGCAAAGATTTGCATACGGCGATGATTGATAGCTAGACGTTCGATTACAATTATTCTTATTTCCTAATTTCTTATACCCAGTCAAAACAGAACCGGGCATACGGCGGGACACGGTATTATACCAGACGACAAAAGACCGCTAGACACTCACAGTCACAGTTTTCAGTACGACTCAATTTTTTTTCAAATTTCCGGTGAAACGTTTTTCACTCGACCACCTCGAAGGCGCCGGAGGCGGCTTCCACAACGACCGGAATCGAGTCACACGTACAGCTAGTTTGTAATAAAACCATAACAGTAATGAAAGAATACAACGTCAGGCGACATTACGACAATGAGCATAAAGCAACATTTGAAAACTTAACTGGTGAATTAAGACAAAACAAAATAAAACATTTTTAAACATCTCTTAGTAGCCAGCAAAATATTTTCAAATCCCAAAATACACGTATAACGAAGCGTCTGTACGAGCAAGTTATGTAGTTGCTGAAATGTTGGCAAAAAACAATCGCCATTTTACTGCTGAAATGTTGGCAAAAAACAATCGCCATTTTACTGACATTGAGTTTTTTAAAAAGTGCATGTTAGCTGTAACGAATGAAGTATGTCCAGAAAAAATAAAACTATTTGAAGAAATTAGTCTTTCGACTCGAACGTGTGTGAGGCGAACTGAGGAATTGGGATATAATTTATTTTCCCAATTAAAAGATATCATACCGTCATTAGACTGTCTTTCGATAGCTATTGATGAGAGCACAGATATTTCTGACACAGCTCAACTTTTAATATTTATACGTGGTATAGACAAGGAGTTTAATATGTGTAGTATAAAAGTCACTACAACAGGTGAAGATATATTTAAAAATGTAGAAAATTCATTCGAAAAATTAGGGCTTTCGTTTAAGAAATTAATAAGTATTACTATTGACGGAG
>JANEHU010000284.1:0-191575 GCA_027563435.1 Nasonovia ribisnigri | reverse complement strand
ATGAAATTTTTACTGAATGTTTATATAAGCAGTTTCTATATACCATACCGTTTTCAAAATATTTTGACTTATTTTGAGCTGTTTACAGACATTTTAAATTTCCAATCTTTTTGGTTTTTTTTAAAAAATCAATAACATTTTATTTATTCGTTAAAAATTCTTGAAAATTTAATAGAATGCTCCTAATATATTGTTTCAAAGGCACATGAAAAATATTAAAAATCTGTAGTCACTATTTTTTTTTCTAAGCATTCAAAGTTGAAATTTTGACAAAATACGTAAATGACGAAAATTTGAAAATTATTTAGAGTTAAAATTTCATAAAAATTTTTTTTTTTAAATCTAAGGTTTTAAATTTTAACACAAGATTTAACGTAAGTTTTTCTACTTTTATCAAAAATAAAATATCTAAAAGCAATTAAAAATAAAATTTTATGAGTGTTTTAAGTTCATAATTTTACAACATAGGATATTCATCACTCGATTTCTCATGTAGCGTTTTTCTTATTTGGTTGTAATTCAAAAACGAATAATTGTAGATGCATGAAAATTTCACTAAATGTTTATATTCTCATTTTCTATACACCATTCAATTTTGAAAATATTTTGATTTGTTTTGAGCTGTTTACAGACATTTTAGTTTTCAATTTAGATTCTGAGCGAAGGATGAATGTATTGGTTTTTACAATGATGTGTGTTTTTTTTTTTATTTTTTGATAACTGACTGACCAGTCTTCGCTCAGAATCGTTTTTCTCTCATTCAATTATTACACTGGCTTGATAAACCACAATCCATGACCACTGTAACTCATCATTGTACAGAGTTATATATGACTTCCTAATTAGATTTCATATGATTAGTAATGCATTTTCAATTTAAAGAAAGCAATGATAGAATTGATTTAATTAATTTTTAATTTGATTCAAATTTAATTCAAAATGATTAAAAAATAACTGTGTATATAATTTTTTTTAATTTTTCGGTTGCAGTATCAATTATTTGAGAGAACCCTTATTTTAAATATTCAATCCTCAGTTATAAAAATTGAACATTTTATAATTTTTTAATTATAATAATTGATAATTTTTGAGATTATAATAAATGTTGTCAAAATTTGAAATTTAATTACTCATAAAATCAATCGTGCCTAATATGGATCTTTAATATATCAATTGCCATTATAACAACTTATAAGGAACCTTTTATTACATTTTCCAGCTTTTCTACCCAACAAATTATATTGTATTGCCATTTATAGAAGAAAAACTAAAAAAATTTCAAATGTCAAATGTCTATAAATAACTCCAAAATAGTCGAATGACCTATTTTGAATATATTATCATGTATAGAAAATGATTAGACTAACATTCAAGTACCTAGGATTATTAGTTTTTGAAGAACAACAAAATAAGAAAATCGTTGTATGAGAATTTGTTAATCCAATGATTAGCTTCAAAAGCTCGTAAAAATTAGTTTGATATTTCAGTAAACTTTTTTTTTTTTGAATGTAATAAAAATAAAGGGAATCCCAAATTAAATTTTCAAAGCTTAAACATAAATAGAAAATATTTCATGAATTTCTAACTCGAAATAATTAGCCAATTTAAGTGATTTTGATGAATGTTGTCAAAGTTTTAAATCCAGACGCTCATAAAAAATTATAGTGGATTTAAGATGAACTTTTTTTTAATTTCCTCTTACATAAACTTATGAGAACGTTGTATTACATTTTTAAGTTTTGTGATCAACAGAATAATTTGTATCAACAAAATTTAAAAATAATTAATGAAACTTGAAATTTTCTTATGCCTATAAATATAGGTAAAAACGTTAAAAATGTTATGATGCATAATAAATTCTTCTCTTCCCATCAACCTCACCATTTAAAAAAAAATTACCAGTGTGTATCTGACTAAAACTTTTGGTTGTGTTCCATACAAATTAACATGATTATATCTAGATACTATAAGAAGGTTCCTGTTAGGTTAGGTTAGGTTATCCTGTGATATATAACAAATAAATTAATAATACGTACCTTCATTTCCTATAAACGATAATGTTCAATTAATTTATAGTTATGTACGCACAACTGTCCATCAATAGATTATATAGATTTATTTTCATCATTGGTAAAGTAAGAAATCTAGGTTAAAGAAAATAGCCCTTCAGATTATTGTTATAAAATGTTATTCTATTAAACTTTAATAATTAATTTTATCATATTAAAAATATAGTACAGTTAAATACTTAAATCAAATAACTAAATAAAACTACCCCTCTAAAAAGATTGACAACAATATCTGGACACGTAGAACAGTAATATTGTGGACAATACCTCCACTTTTAGTGAGACAAGATTTAACTCTAATATTGTTATGAAGTCATCTTTACCAACTAGTTAAGACACGGAAAAATAAATATGTATTTTCATTAGAATGACATTCACATATAATTATGTTATATACTTTTATTTTTATAATATAATATAGCAAAAATGTGAATCTGTGACATGGCATTTATTTCTTCGTTTGTCGAGGTTGTAAAAACTCTAGAGAATAATTTTTTTTATTATTTTTAAAAATAATAAATTTACTATAGCCATATCTGAGATTAATCCTGTGAGATTCCAAAGGTAATACCAGCTACACTCTATAGCTTCAAAATCAATATGGAGTACTCAAAGGATAGGGACTCATATGCTAGAAACAACTGGTACAACTCTCGAATGAAAAAAATGTTTGCTTTTTCCATATAATGGATTTTGAATTTAAAAGTTGACAATACAGGACAAACAGTAGAATACAATACAATGCATGGACTGGCAGAGAGTCAACAAAACAAGTCATTATTATATTATGTAGGTAACGTGTCTGAAGATAATAATTTCAAGTAATATAATACGTTAATAATATAATTACACAAATGCATTGAATTATCAGTTTAGATAATTTAAAAATTTAATAGTAAACTTAATATTTTAATATATCAATATAAATTAATAAAAAAACAAACTATTGAAAGATAAAAGATTCACCGTCAACACATAGGTATACATTATTTAGAAATACAATATTACTATATTATATAATAGATACCTAATTAAAAACGATGAATAAATTGTGTTTTTAATAATAGCGTTTAAAAACACTAAGCTATAATTAGTATATTTGGTGAACCAATTTCCAATTTCAAACATTGTGTGTTCTAAGTTTTAACTAGTTTTTAGATTTTTTTCATATGGTCAATCCAAAAGAAAATAACTATAAACATAAAGTATACTTACTAATATTGGCTGCAAAAATATAAACAATATATATGAATATATGATAGTTATTAATGATACAATTATATACAATATGAAATTTGTAGTAGTGTCCATTATATCCATCATGGACCGTTTTGGTTTCCTCTACCGATAATGAAAATGAATTATGATTTGTGAATATTAATAATAGATAAAGACAAAATTTCATTATTATTTTTATATTCGAGAGTAATAATACCCTTTTTTTGCGTGCTTCCCTGCTTTACATTTGAAAGGGTGTGTTTTTATATTTTGGCTTATGGAAATCACCTTATTTTCAATTATTTTATTATAGAAACATAAATAACAGCAATAAAATTGAAATATTCATTTTTAACGTGAGGTTTTTGGAAAAGATCTTCTCATAGGTATACTTAAAGAATAATCTTTACGAACAAAATATTATACTCTAATGTGTATGGTCTTTGATCTTCAATGTCTATTTATCTATAAATGGACATTGAAGCTATACTTAATGAGTAAAATAATAAATATTTAATATTATAAAGTATAATACAATCTTAAAATTTCACACAAAATAAAATATTACATTTTACTATTATAAAAACAAAACAAAAAAGTACGTACTAATATATTCTGGAAAAAATATAATTGTAATTAATTATTGTGTAGAACTATATTCAACAATTTCAATAGTGGACATTTATTTAATTTATAAATTCAATAATTAAACATTTTTTCAAGAAATTATGGTAATAAAAAAATTGAATAGCATTAACACAAGTTAGACGTTCAATCTATATTGTTAGTTAATTTAGGTTATTTTTATTATGAGGTATGAAAATAATAAAATTTGAAATAAATACAAAATAAGGGGCTATGATTTTATTGTGACAACCAGACAAAAAATATTTAAAAAATAATAATAATAAAAAAAGTGCAATGGATTTGATTGTTTTTATTTATGAAGTAGGTATCCTGTTTTTGTATAGTTTAGATAACAGTGATGAAAATATCAATAATTGACATAGAATATACTATTAAAAAGTATCACATAAAGTAATAATATAGGTTTCATGTAAATACACAATACTATTAAAACACAAAAATTACGTACGTTGAACTAAAACTTGATAAAAAAAAAACCAAACATGTATAGTTAAGTATTTATTTTTATATTAATTGGAACAAAAGTTATCAAACATATGAAAAAATGACAGAAGTTTAAATACCTTGTGCATCTATAAAAAGTTAGAAATGATTTATTTTTTATTTTATTTGATAAGTATACGCCCTGAAGAGCGTTATATAAAAATACAGTAAAGTAGATATAAGTAGATAATTAGATAACAGGTAATGAAGGTAAGTAAGCTAAAACACATAAAGTGGTCAGACTAAGGGTTGGTTAAACAGGTTTAACATTCTGTGAAGAGATTGGTTATGACCATAAGATTTGAGATTGTCAGGGATAGAGAAAAGAGAATGGTGTCTCGTAGAGTGGGAGGGAACACCAAATGAAACAGAGGCTAGTAAGTCGGTAGAATCGATAGTACCGTTGAGTAGTGATGTGATAAAAATGAGGTCATCGCGATTACGGTGTGAGGATAGAGTTGAAATATTGAGAGTGGAGGGGATAATAGCATAGTCATGGAGTGTGTTTTCATTTTTTAATAAAAATGCAATACAAGATAGGTTAGGGTTAGGTAAGGGTACGGACACGGGTGGTGAAGGTAAAGAGGTGTAACACAAATCTACATTTGATGAATCCAAGGATCTTAAAGCTTTTCCCAATAGTAACATTCAGGTGGGTGATAGATAAAAGGCTAGGTATTTGATAAGATGAACACGTAGGAGGGGGGAGCTACCATGATGATAAGAGTGTAGTATTGGGTTACGTTTCCTAGAGAAAGCCATAGAGTGATATTTGTCCAAGTTGAGGGGTAGGTTAAGGTGTCGTGTCCAATCGAAGAAGGCATCTAGTTCAGCTTGTTATAAAAGGCAGTCAGCGGGGAAGTCAATTTTACAAAAACATTAAGAGAAATACTTATTTATTGAATTAAAAAATAAGATAAAAAGAAGAGGACTCAGATGATCTCCTTGTGGAACACCAAAGAAAACCACAGATAATTCTGAAACGGTTCCGTTTAGTGTAACAAATTATCTACGTGAAGTGAAGTAGGAAGTGAGACAGGAGATGAGCGGATGACAGATACCGAGGGAGTCAAGTGTGGCAATTAATAACCCATGGTCTACTGAGTCAAACGCTTTTTTAAAGTCAGTAAAAATTGTGTCAACTTGGCTGTTAGTCTCAAAACTGTTTAGTATGTGGGTGGTGAAATAAATGCTGCTGGTGATGATTGACTTGTCAGGGTGGAAACCAAGTTGAGAGTCAATAATTATTTGATTGAGATTTCTTTTGATACAAGAATATACAATGGATTCAAATATTTTGGCCAGGTGTGGTAGGATAGAAATAGGTCTGTAGTTGAAAACGTCAGAGCGGTCACCAGCCTTGAAGATGGGAGTGATAGAACAAGCTCTTCACACATCGGAGACAATGCCTTCATCTGAGGTGCGCCTGAACAGAACGAAGACTGGGGTAGCAAAATTATACCGACAATTGTATAGAAGACGAGCAGAGATGCCGTCTGGACTGTTAGAATTATTTTTTATTAAAGAAGCAAGTGCAAAAAGGATGTCTTCAAGACTAAAAAGGCAGTTTGATGGTAGGCTATATGAGTATAAATTATCTAAATGGATACTAGAAGGTGAAGGTAGTGGTGGTTTGAAAACGAATAGGAAATATTTAGAGAATAGATTAGCTGAGTATAATAATAGTCAATAATTGACATAGAATATACTATAAAAACGTATAACTTAAAGTAATAATATAGGTAGCATGTAAATGCACAGTACTATAAAAACACAAAAATTTCGTACCTCCATAAGTGGCTGATAAAAAAAAAACATATATAGTTAAGTTTTTATTTTAAATTAATTGGAAAAAAAACTTATTATTTATATGAAAAAATGACAGAAGTTTAAAATACCTGAATTAGCTATAAAAAGTTAGAAATAATATTTAGTTGATACAATATAACCATTTACAATGCACAGAAACAAATATATTTGATTGTGATTTTATTGAGGTTGAGATCAATATGCTATGTATATAAACAATGTATAAACTAATATTTATTTATTTAATTGTATTTTATATATTTTATGAGCTGAGCACTTTTTTTACGTAGATAAAAATATACAGTTTATAATTGAAATATTATTTACATTCATAACAGATGAGTGAACAATGGCAACAATAGGTAAGAGAGAAAAAAATTAGTTAAAAAAACACAACATAAAAATGCATGTCTGAACATAATCGATTTAAAAAGTTAAAGTTAAGTAAAAGTTAAATTAATTTTTAATTTTTAACTTTATTTTTATTTATAAATAAATAGTTACTTTTAATCAATTCCAAGTTACGTTAATTTATAAATAATTATTTAGTAGATATTATGATTAAATTATTATTGATGATGCACGAACCACCCTAAATGTTGCAATAGAAGCATTTTTACTGTTTCATACTTTCAAAACAAGAAATAAAAAAAACACATTAATCTAACAGAGACTTACTCTCCCTCACATTAGAATCTAAAACTTTTATACTCTACCCTATAGGTACAGTAGGTACAGGTTCCTGTTATAAAGTATCTTCCAAAAGTCCCGTATCACCCTTAGAATTTCCATGGGAAATCAATATGTTTAAATGCAGTTTTTTTACAGTTATGAGTTTGGAAATTCTGATTGAATAAAATAAGAACCTATTTTTTTTTCAAAAATTCAAAAATTACCATTTTTGTACGCAACTAAGTTTTTTAAATTTCCAAGATAGCCGTTTTGTTGATCAGATTTTTTAAAACATTCTTAAAAAAAATATATTAAAATTTAATGAAAATCGACCAAGTTAGAGCTAGTTATTATTTTGAATTTCGTAAGATCGTAAGAAACCATCTGCGTTCCTATTTTTATTAAAGTTTGTGGGTCGTATTTTAATGCCGTATGCATAAGTAACATAAGTATATTATTCTTAGAAATTCAAACTAATAACTAGCCCTTACTTGGTCGATTTTCGTTAAATTGTAATATTTTTTTTTTAGAACAGTATTAAAACTGGTCAGCAAAATGGCTATCTTACAAATTTAAAAAACTTAATTAAATAAAAAAAATTTTAGGTAATTTTTGAATTGTTGAAAAAAAGATCGAACCTTATGCTAATCAATCAGAATTTCCAAACTCATTACTGTAAAACAACTGAATTTTAATATATTGATTTCCACTGAGATACTAAGGGCGATACAGGACTTTTGGGATATACTGTATACCTATAACAAATAAATAAATAATACTTACTGGATTTTACTGTAAACGATATTGTTTGATTAATTTATAATTTTCTACATAATATTTTCCATAAATAGTTTATACAAAAATAATTTTATTATATTATATCATTGTTGAGAGGACGCCAAATGCGTTGTCACTTGTTTTCTTATTACCATAAACCTTTTACTTATATATCGGCCCACTTCATGTTTCTGCCTAGTCAAGATAGATGGCGCTTTTAGGTTACTAAGCCACTAAGGTTACACAGATTTCTATAAGTACTACATAGAGAATTCCTGCCATGAATTGATTCTTAAAGTTCGGTTGGCAATTGTAAGGTATTTTATATGGTAAATAAGATTAATTATGATTTATTTTGTATTGTATTATATTATATCTACACCTGTTGTTTTTAAAACTAAACGAAAACATTTTGTATAAATTATTTTACATTTTAATTTTATTTCACCAAATTTTTTTTTATACTTCAGTTTTAAAGCAAGTTATGACCATTTTTAAATATACAAACCGTCTTTAATATTTTAAAATGCTCATAGCTTGCTTTAAAACTGAAATATGAAAAGACCTACGTCATCAACTAGAAAATATTCTAACTTCTAATTATATGATAATTGATAATAGGTCAATCAAATTAATTTAACGTACAATTTGCTATAATAATATGCGTTTGAAAGGCGGAGACAACGCATGCGGGTACCTATATGACGGTTAGGTTCTGAAAGAAAGATTTCTAGACTTTGAGAAAAAAACCCTTCAAATTATTGTTATAAAATTGTATTCTGTTAAACTTTGATAGTTAATTTTATGACATATATATGGCATAATTAAATCAAATCATTAAATAATAACTACCCTTCTGAAAAAGTCACAAAATATCTGGACACGTAGAACAGTAATAATTGTGGACAATATTGAATAGTATAGTTACTCTTATTAAGATAAGATTTAATGCTTATAATGTTATGAAGTAATCTATACCGACTAGTTAAGCCACGGAATAATAAAAATGTATTTTCTTTAGGAAGATATTAACATAGGTATGTTATACATTTTTTTTTATCGTTCTTGACCCTGTTAACTATGACCAATAGCTATTGTAAGAGTTACGGTTGGTAGGATGGGTAAGGTTGGAACGGTTGATTGGCAACACGTGTATGTGTGGAATGGTTTTTGCCACTATGAACCAGGGTGGTCACCCACCCAGGAACTAGTGGCAGCGGACGGTACTTATTCTCAATCACGATACGTAACTGATTTACATTTATGTTGTATAGACCTCCATATTATATTATGTGCATATTTGAGAGTCATGTTAAAAAACCATTATTATTTTTTGATGCCTCACGGCTTCACATTTTAAGGGTGCGTACTTATAAATTTTGGTTCATGGAATCCACCTTATATCTTTTATTATACCTATTATATAAACATTAAAAATAACAGCAATACAATTGAAATATTCATTTTGACCGTGAGATGTTTGGAAAACAACTTCTACAACAAAATGTACTCTAATGTGTATGATCTTTGATCATCAATGTTTGTTATCTATAAATGGACATTGAAGCTACCTAATGGACGAAACAATTAATATTTAAAATTATAATTCAATCTTGAAACCTTATACAGAATAAAATATTACATTTTAATTATATAGAAACAAAACAAAAAGTACGTACTAAGATATTCTGAAAAAAATGTAATAATAATGAATTACTGTAGAAAACGTTATTCAACAATTTAAATAGTGTGGATTTATTTTATTATATACAGTATCTTGTTTTTAAATATTTTGTATGAATTAGGTGAAAATATCATCAATAGACTTAGAATATACCATACGCCTATTAACTATATGGACAGCGCATTCCAACGTGCCATCAATATTTGGCAAGTATATATAACTGAGAGAGAAAGAACATCAAGTAGTGAATTATGGAGGAAATGCTATACTTTTTTTTTCTTTCCACTTTCTTTAGATTAGTAATCAGCATGGACTGAGGTATAATGGACTGGTATCAACATGGTTGGAGGGTAATAGAGGAACGGTCTTCGAATGTTTTGACACCGCCACTCCACACCGTAAGGTATTAGTGGTAAAATCGCTCCTATAGGTTGAGTCACATCATTTGCACATTAATATTATTTAACAATAGAACTGCAAAAGAAAGGTGTATACCCAAAAACACAAATTTTTTTCTAACTTTAATCTTAAAATTCACACATCTCTAAATTTACTCTCGTAATATATTAAATTTTCAAATGTTGTATAGGTTATTCTATTTTAAAATATTATGTGGGCAATTAGTCAGCAATAATATACGACATAATACAAGATCAACAACTTATGTGTTCGAGTGACCAATCCATTTTTATCGCATAAGTATATCAATCTAGTCGCTAGATTACTGGATAGTAGGTTCTACTTTTCTACGTTTCGATTCTCGGTCACTGGGCGGCATTTTTCTTCGGGCAAGTCACGGTGTCCGGAGAACAAGTGCCGCTATCCCCCACTCCGGGGCATGGCAGAAACCTACGGGTGCCCCACTACAAATTCTGCCACAACACACACATGTGTACACGAAAAAAAAAAAAAACACTGGATAGTAAAACTCGTGAAACGCTGTCGAGACATACGCGTGACATACCAGACGTAGAAGGTTCGGTTATTAATTTTATTTGTCTTTGAAATTTAAATAAGTTTTACTCAAACTATATTATGTATATTTGTATGATAATTTATAACTATGACTGTAATGTGCCTAATTGAATTGAACACAATTTATGTATTCTTTTACCATTAGTTATACGTAAGGTGGATTCGAAACATTTGGGGCCACTGATAAGGTATTGTCACATCTTGTCGACACCAATCAAAGAGTAATATTACCAGTCTCCAGTATATGTTAGTCACCAACTTCAATAATACTAAACTATTCTATTCTATAGAAATCTGTGATCTTAGTCCGTGGTCATCAGCAAGACTTAAGATAGTATACTATCTTAAATCATGGTAATCAGTGTGGAGTATTCACGATTTATCACATTTTCAATAAAATATAACGATCAACGATATTTTATTGCAATCCTTTTTTTAGCAGTAGACACACAGAATTTTACTATTTTCTTTATTTTCTCGCTCACTCTATATCATCGTATGACTCCTCTCTCTAAGCGCTGTCCATAGTTTATAAGTCTATTGAGTATACCTACTATAAAAAACGTATCACATAAAGTAACAATATAGGTAGCATGTTAATACGCATTACAATAAAAACCACAACAATTACGTACGTTTATTGCTCTCTGGGTAAAAAATAAAAAACAAATATGTGTGGTTATGATTTTGTTTTTATATTGATCGGAATAAAACTTATTAAATATACATCAGAAAATGATAGAAACGTAACTTACCTAAGGTTTCTATAAAAAGTTAGAAATACTATTTAGTTGACACATAATTATTTACAATGCACAGAAACAAATATTTTGATTGCGTCATGGTCATTTTTATTGAGGTTGTAGTCTATAAACGGTTAGGTTTCCCGAATTTAATTTTACTAAGAAATGATTTCCAGTCAATATTATTCCCCATCACAAAAGTATTCTTGTCAAATATTTTCCTGAATTTGTTTGTTAGTTTGTAACCATATATAGATAGGTACTTCATACTTAACGTATTCGCCGGATGTTTTTTTGGGATATGTACTATTATTACTATGGCATTCGGCACTAAAACTGTACTAACTGTATTAACATCTCTGTGAATTACATATATAGTACTATACATGAATATTACTGATGCATACGATCTGTATTATATTGATGGTAGCTGATCCCGTGCACTTCGTTGGCCGTAATAAATGACAACTCTTAAAAAAAATTATGATTGTTCAACTCGTTTTGGGTACAACTCGTTGCAGTAAATGCAACTCAGCCACCCTGATAGGCATTTCGACTACATCAGAAAGATGTGAGAAAATTCAATTTGATGCATGCTGCATGCTTGCTCCTGATTTGCCAGATTAACAAGTTGCCGGCAACCAATAAAATAATAAATACTAATTTCTAGTTATTATATTTTCTCCTGTAACCAATAGCAACCGTTTATAAAAAACCATTTTTATAAACAAAAATCTCAAAATCCCGGTTTGAGCAATTCCACAATTCGGGGGTATGCGGGTGAATAATACTTTACGACCTATTATCATGCCTACCAAGTAATGATATTTTCAATTCATCGATCGAAAATCGGTCGTGCCGTTTCGGAGGAGTGCGACCACAAATACCGTGACACCAAATTTTTATATATTGGATAATAACTATATAGAACTTCATGATTAATGGATTTTTAGATTTTTAGTTCAATAATTAAATTATGGATAACTAGCTCTACTGTATAATAAGTGTCTGTTATACTGTTATAAATGTGATGAATTTCAATTCAATGGTAAATCATAATGAATGATGAAAAATATTTCTAATCGGAGATGGTCTATGTTACCAAGGATATTTTGTGACCAATATTGCTATATGTTAGGTATAATACATTTAAATGTTTTTTATGCCTGTCATAATTTACAAAATTGTTTCTTTATAATACAAATTGATTTGAATTAATAGTCATTAGTAATTTATGATTGCTCCTTCATTAGACAAGTTAAAGTAATTAAACTAGATTAATAATTAAATTTAAATTACTAACGTTTTGCTAAAGTAATCATGTCATTCGTTAATTGAACATCTGAAATTGAATTATTCTATTATTATACTACATACATAAAACACAGGTTATTCAATGTAACTTTTTAACTTGGATGTGTTGAATTTAAATTCAATGGTAAATCATAATGAAATATGAAAAATTATTTTGATCGGAGATGGTCTATGATACCAAGGATATTTTGTTACCTATATGGCTATACGTATGAGTATGTTAGGTATAATACATTTAAATGTTTTCATTTTATGCCTGTCATAATTTTCAAAATTGTTTATTAATAATACAAAATTAATTTGAACTAATATTCATTGGTAATTTATGATTGCTCCTTCATTAGACAAGTTAAAATAATAAAATAAGATTTATAATTAGATTTAAAATACTAACTTATCCTTAAAATGTACGGAGTGTTTGGATCATTCGTCTTTTCAATACCTGAAATTTAATTATTCTATTATTATACTACCTACATAAAACACAGGTTATACAATGTAACTTTTCAAACTTGGATGTGTTGAATTTCAATTCAATGGTAAATCATAACGAATTATAACAAATGATTTTGATCAAAGATGGTCTATATAACCAAGGATATTTTGTTACCCTTATGTCTATATATTAGGTATAATACATTTAAACGTTTTCATTTTATGCCTATCGTAATTTTCAAAATTGTGTCTTAATATTACATATTAATTTAAATTAACATTCATTGTAAATTTATGATTGCTCTTCCATTAGACAATTTGAAATAATAAAATTGGATTAATTATTAAATTAAAAATACTAACTTCTAGAGCGAACAGTAAAATCTTCATGTTTAATTTTAATACCTGAAATTTAATTTTCTATTATTATACTGCCTACATAAGACACAGGTTATTCAATGTAACTTTTTTAACTTGGATGTGTTGAATTTAAATTCAATAGTAATTCATAACGAATTATAAAAAATGATTTTGATCAAAGATGGTCTATATTACCAAAGATATTTTGTAACCTATATGTCTATAGATTAGGTATAATACATTTAAATGTTTTCATTTTATGCCTGTCATAATTTTGAAAATTGTTTCTTCATATTACAAATTAATTTGAATTAATAGTCATTAGTAAATTATGATTGCTCCTCCATTAGACAAGTTAAAATAATAAAATTAGATTAATAATTAGATTTAAAATACTAACCTTGCGGTAAAGTAATCGTTGTACGATGTAAAGAAGTACCTGAAATTTAATTATTCTATTATAATACTACCTACATAAAACACAGGTTATTCAATGTAACTTTTCAAACTTGGATGTGTTGAATTTCAATTCAATGGTAAATCATAATGAATTATAAAAAATGATTTTGATCAAAGATGGTCTATATTACAAAGGATTTTGTTACCTATTTGGCTATATATTAGGTATAATACATTTAAATCTTTTCATTTTATGTCTGTCATAATTTTCAAAATTATTTATTAATAATATTCATTGGTAATTTATGATTGGCCATTCATTAGACAAGTTAAAATATTTAAATTAAATTAATAATTAAATTTAAAATACTAACCCTGCGGTAAATAAATTATTCCATTCCATACTCGAACATCTGAAATTTAATTATTCTATTATTATACTAACTACATAAAACACAGGTTATTCAATGTAACTTTTTTAACTTGGATGTGTTGAATTTCAATTCAATGGTAAATCATAATGAAATATGAAAAATTATTTTGATCGGAGATGGTCTATATTACCAAGGATATTTTGTTACCTATTTGGCTATATTATATTAGGTATAATACATTTAAATGTTTTCATTTTATACCTATCGTAATTTTCAAAATTGTGTCTTAATATTACAGATTAATTTAAATTAACATTCATTGTAAATTTATGATTGCTCTTCCATTAGACAATTTGAAATAATAAAATTGGATTAATTATTAAATTTAAAATACTAACCTTCCAGTAGACTAGTGTAATCAGATGTTTCATCTGAAATTTTATTATTCTAGTATTATACTATCTACATTGAACACAGCGTTATTCAATGTAACTTTTTTAACTTAACTGTCGCCGATACAGTTTAGGGCAGCGGTTCCCAAAGTGTGCGCCGCGGCGCCCTGGTGCACCTCAGTAACTTTACGGGGACGCCGCGCTGCCGTAGAATTGTATCTGGTCTAAATGCAATGACTTAGGAAAAGGCGCCCTAAGGGTAAAATCCTTATTTCAAAAAAAGGGTGCAGCGAACCAAAAAAGTTTGGAGACCGCTGGTTTAGGGCGTTAGTACGGTTGAAAGTGGCCTTCGTTTTTTCGTACATTTAGACCAATCACTTCCAGAAGACCAATTTTAATTTTTAAAAAATAATTGATTTTCTTATTCTCTTTTCTAGGTTATGTAGGAAATTAATTAGTGTGACTGTGTGTAAAAGTAATAGCGGAACACTCTCGCACGCAAATATGTAACAATTTATGCTCAATCGCATGTACTTTTGTTCCATCCTACCCATCGATCTAATAATGCGATAATATTTCAGAAAGCTGATCTGGATTCGTTATAATGTCTACCTACTATTGAGGGCAGTCAGTTCAAATTTCAATATTTCTGATTTAAATTCCGAATAATCAACGTTTGAAAATTCAATAATTTCAAAATATTCAAACTAAATTTATAGTTGTTAGTAGGGGGGGGGGGGTGATATTTGGAAAAGTGGACTGACCGATCACAAGTAGACAAAATAACAAATCAAAATCAGTTTTAAAAACTATTTTCTATCGTATTACAAGGTCGACCAGTATGATGGAAGAAAGATTAATGTTTAGTAGGCTAAAATGTAGTAATAGCTAAAATAACTGTCCGCCATCGATCCCACTACGATTAGTGAGCTTTGTAGCTGAGTTCAAATCCGTTTAAAGTATTATATTAAAATCGTTTTAAATATATGTATATTGAGAAATTGTGTAAGAAAATATGGATTTTCAAATACAGATTAACCAAAATACTGACGAAACAATAAACATGATTCACGAAAAATTTATGAGGATTTTAACATAACCGAAAAAAAGCATATAATCTTACCATCAATGCAATGTTTCAGTGTCAAAACATAACTTATAAAAATGTACTACTTTAATTTATAATAATAAATTAATAATAAATATTTTTTTGGGTTAAGCATAATTAACCATGTACAATCATATTAAATTAAAATAACTTAAATTTACCGTTAAGGTCATAAAATCACTTATAGATCATCATATTTATGTCTAATATTAGGCCACTATATAGGTGTACCTATATAGTTACTTCAAAAAAATTATGTAATATCAATAAAATGTACTTATCTGTTAATTAACTTACTTTTATATTGAGTGAAGGTTGTTACCATTTCTATTGTATTTTAAAATTTTCAATATAAAATTATATACAATTATACCCACTTGAGTATCATCAACAATATTTATTATTTTTATGGTTCACTATTATCTCTAACTATCCAATCATGTGTCAAAAAATATAATATGGTACTAAATACTAATAGCTTTCAATTGATTTATTAAATATTTAGGGATTGTTTATTTTTATACAGATCGGGTATTGTTCTAACAAAATGGTACAGTCAAGGTTTATTAAACTTTATACCTAGTATATTTTAATGATGGTGTTATGACATATCGACTTTGTATAATACAATAAAAAATTTACTATAGGTAAGTAACTAGATTAACTAAACAATCTTATAAAAATTATTTTAAGATATCTCATTTATTTTCCAGTCATGCGAATCCAGTCACCTAACCTTCAATGTCGAGCCTTACAAACATATTTACGAAAGGCTATTTATGAAAAAAGCAAAATTCTGAATACATTTTCACGATGAAATATATCCCAAAGAATTTTTCGTGTAGATAGCTATGGCTAATAAAATATTTATAAGCTTACTAAATTTGTATATATTATAATAATTTTATACTATTTTTACCTACATTAATTTATTAAAAGTTATTTTTATTATTTACAAAATATAACATTTATAATTTGTATACCTAGTAAAGTAAATACACACTTTGAAGATCGTTTCTTAATAGATAGATACAATAATTTAAAAACACAAAAAATCGACTTTAAAATGGAAATCAATATCAAAAAAAATTGATTAGGAAATTATTGTTTTCTTGAATGACCTATAATTGGAGATAATATAATGGTCATTAATCTTAAATATAATTTAAGAACACAGAATATAATACACCATTCTTTTATTATTTTTAATTATGCAGAATGTCATAAATATTTTAAATAAGGTAGATACTATTTGTTTATTAATTATTAATTAAAAATATTACGTATGCATATAGCTAAAAATCAAACATTACATTTTTATTAGTTTATCTTATCTATTTATTTTCACATAGGTCATTACAATAAAATTAATAAAAAATTTTAACCATATTGTGTCCGATTATTTTGTATACCTACCTAGGACCTAGGTACGTCATTACATTTTTACAACTTTATAATTTATATTCTAAGCGTATGTATAAAAATAAAATAATGTTATCGTTAATAATATTAATTAGTTGTTGCTTAACTCTTAAGCAAAATCAAATTTCTGCAATATTTGCAGAAAAAAAATTTGTAATTTATAAAATTTGTAAGTAATAACATATTTATATCATGATGCTAAAATTAATTAATACAAATTTAATGTACAGAAAATTTAATGTTTCCTTTTGAATCAAAAAAATATCGATTTTTTAAAAAAAACTTGTTGACACAAAAATTTAACGACCTAGGTACCTATATCATAATATTGTATGCAATTAAAATCTAATAAATGGCATACATTTTGTTTTTTTCTGAGATTATAATATAATATCATAATTAACACCTCATGAAGAGAGAAGAAACTCCAGTTTGAACCTGTTGCGGAATCTACATAATAACCGTTAAACATATTCACACAGAATGCCGGAAAAAGCTATAAAAAAATCTTTGAAGACTGAAGAGGAAAGAAAAGAAGCCTTCCAGATCAGCTTTCTGAATCACTCAATCTCGATCCATGCAATGTCAACTGTATCTATTAAGCTCAAAAATAATAGGAAAAATCGAATTATATCTAAAATACTAACTATTTTATAAACGTATAATAATGTACAATAGTGTTAGCCCAATGGCCAGTCTCCACGGATTTTGTTCTAAAAAAAAAAAAATTTTTACTAAAAATTTGCATTTGGAAACGTCATAATATTATGTGTATTAAATATAATATATAATAGATATTTAAAAATATAAACTAAATATTGTGTTTTTTTATATTATTAAATTACAAATAACCGAATAAAAATACGTGTTCAACTACTCGAGGTTAGGTCTATTAAAAAAGTATAAATATATATAATGTTATAAACTTGCATAAGATATAATATATCGATATATAACGATGATCGTTATGTCAATTGATTAAACAATTTTTTTTAATTAATTATACATAATTTATATTTAATTATTCAATAATTATAAACGAAATATGTATTGCATACGTCTCTATCATTCGTTATTGAATAACTGAATTGGAATACGCGTCAAATTGTAGCTAAAGTAACAAACCTTGATACTTATTATACACATAGATGTGATGTTGTGTTAAATACATATTATTAATAATTATTATATAAATTAAGGAATTTGTTAATTATATATTAAATTTATATGCGATTTTTTTCGAACCCGATCTACGATTCCATAACTTCTACAGAAAAATCTAGGATAAAGTAACATCGTGGAAAACCACCAACCAGCGTTCCCGATCATACATATTTTATAGTTTTAAATAATTCTTAGAATTTAAATATATACTATAACTATATTACTATTGTCCATTAATATTACAATTCATATTTTTAATTACTCTGATACCCATTATCACATCTTTATATCTAATACAAATTATCATTTATAAATTATATTTTTTTCACTTATTTAGGTAGATTTTTTCGTTATTTTTTAAGTTAATTTTTTGGACTTTTTAGGACTAAATGTGCTACTTTTTGAAATGTTGAATCTGATTAGTTTTGCACTTATAAATTCATTACATAAGCCATATTTGTATCAATGAATTAAGTTCATAAATTAACGTATACCTTTAGATTCTTTACGAAAACGCTACTGGATTGGCCCCAAAAAATACAATAAAAAGTGCCGATAGTCATAATAACTAAAACACACATTTTTCTAACACAGAAGACAAATTTCGGCGGTGGCAAGCCGGTGACGGCTGCTAACACGTTGATACACTTGCTTACACACAGATACGGAGCAACATCTGCAAAACTTTACGATTTACGATGTTTTTCATTTTCGTATCCGACAAATATTATAAAATTTACCACGATATACACATTTGAAACAATAAATTATATATAAAACTTAAAAACAATTCACTAAAACACAAACATAGAATGTTATAAACAGGAATATTATTTGTTTTACATAATATAATTCACAGAAAAAAAATATAATAACGTATAATAACGATTAGACATCTGTTGTAAATGCCTTTAGTATTTCCACCATGTTTAAATTTAGAACTATTTATTTACTCAGGTTTCCAAGTGTAGCGATGGTTGTTTTTGCTCCTTTGTGCTTTTGTACACGATGAGTAATTATTAGATAGTAAATTTAATAAGACTCCGAATATATTGTTACAATGGCAATTCAAAAATATTAAAAATACATAGTTACAATTTTTTTTCATAGCATTTAAATTTCAAATTTTTACATATGGCTTTACGCCTAGTCATAAAAATTTTCAAATTATACCGACTTAAAAACTTATAAAAAAATGTTCTTTTTATGTCTATGATTTGAAAATGTAATACATGTTTCCTTATGAAATTGTCTACCTTTATCAAAAAAAAAAAAAAAAAATGTCTATAAAAAATCAAATTACATTTTTATGAACGTCTGAAGTTCAAATTTATCCAATATTGGATATTCACTCGATTTCCCATATTGCGATTTTCTTATTCCCCTGAATTCAAAAACAAATAATTTTAGATACTTTATATTTGGCGACGGGGATCCAGGGGCAGAGAGGCTGGCATTGCTGACTTTCTGTTCCCTGCAGCCCCCGTCACGGACTGGGTCACCGCACCTTCAGCAGCGGTCCACAACCTCTTTGAACTATCCGACCCCGCAACCGATGCCTCAGAGTTCACGAGGGTCATTCCCGACTTCACAATGGAAGAACTGACCAAAGCCTCCAAACGGCTCTCGGCGGGCAAGGCGGCGGGACCTTCTGGAATTCCCAACGAGGTCCTCAGATTCCTCTTGTCCACACGGCCTCGTGGGATCCTCAGGCTGTACAATAACTGTCTCCGCGCACTGACGTTTCCGCCTTGCTGGAAAAAAGCCCGTCTCGTCCTGCTGCGCAAGGGACCGGACAAGCCAGTGGAAGTCCCTTCCAGTTTCAAACCTATCTGCATGCTAAACACCCCTGGGAAGCTACTGGAAAGGTTACTCCTCCAAAGGCTGGAGGACCACCTCGACGCCCGGGAGCGGAGAAGAGCCCCCAACCAGTACGGCTTCAGAAAGGGTGTCGGCACAGAATCCGCGATCGCCAAAGTCCTCGAGGTAGCCGCCCAGGCTGCATCTGGATCCGGCCAAAAGGATTTGTGCATTCTTGTGACACTCGACGTACAAAACGCCTTCAACACCTTGAGATGGCCCGTCATCGACGAAGCCCTGAGGAAGAAGAACACCCCCGAATACCTCGTGGAAATGATTCGGTCATGGCTCTCAGACAGGGCATTGCTGACAGGAGCAGAGATGGCCTCCAGACCAGTAACCTGTGGAGTCCCACAGGGGTCAGTCCTGGGCCCCACGCTGTGGAACGTCTCATACGACTCGCTGCTGGAAATGCAAGTGCCACCTGGCGTCCACCTGGTGGGCTTTGCAGACGATCTAGCCGTCATAGGCGTGGCCAGGTCCGGCCAACTGCTGGAGGACTAGATCAACCCCGTCCTACGGACCATCGACACCTGGATGACGCAAAGGGGCCTGCAACTCGCCCATCAAAAAAGCGAGGCGGTTCTCCTCACTAAGAGACGCGCGTACGTCCCGCCAAGCCTGGTGGTCGGCGGTCATCAGATAAAGATTGCCAAGAATTTGAGATACCTCGGGGTCATTCTCGACCAACGTCTCACCTTCGCACCGCATATAGATGCAGTAGCAAAGAAAGCCTCCCGCTCGGCAGCAGCCCTGTCAAGGCTCATGCCAAACCTAAAGGGACCCTGTCAATGGAAGCGCAGGCTCCTGTCCTCCGTGGTCGAGAGTCAGTTACTGTATGCGGCTCCAGTGTGGGCCACCAAAGTGGCCGAAACAGCAAGGACCAAGGCGAATCTGATCCGACCGCAGAGGGTAGTCGCCCTAAGAGTGATCCGGGCCTACAGGACCGTCTCGGACGAGGCTGCTCTGATCTTGGCCTGCATGCCGCCAGCGGACCTCATGGGCTTGGAGAGGCTCAAAATCAGGGACCGTCTACACGCCCCAATCGAACCCGGAGAGCCCCGTCCATCCAAGGCAGCCATCAAGCGGCAAGAGAGAAGGTCTACCATCGACCGGTGGCAGGAAAGGTGGGACGCAACCGAGAAAGGTGAGTGGACTCGCCAAGCCATACCGAATGTGAGGAGATGGCTGGAAAGAACCGTGCCAAAGGTGCCTCTGACATATCACATGACCCAGGCACTGACTAACCACGGTTGTTTCCAGCAGTACCTGCACAGAATGGCAAGAGCCACTACCCCATCGTGCTGGCACTGCCCTGATGACAACGACACAGCTGAACACACCCTGTTCATATGCCCCTACTGGAGTGGACTCCGCGATGAACTGGGCGTCAGACTAGGCCACCGGCCGAGTGCCGCCGATCTCCCCGGGATCCTCTGTGGGCCCGACTTCGACCACCTCCCAGAGGACCCGGGGGAGAGGGCAATGCTACTCTCAAACGCCGAAGAAGCGTTCAGGTTGTTCTATGGAATGGTGGAGAAGATCCTGTCCCTGAAGGAGACGGAGGAAAGGGCAAGACAGGCAGCTGAGAGATGACCAGACACCCCGGACCGCAACCAGACCTCACACACAAGTCATCGCCATAAGCAACACTGTCTTTTACAACTGCTCTAAAAATAACTATTTTTGATGTAAGCTCCCCGGACCTTGTCCCCTGGTGGTCAGATACTTACCAGCATTCGCTGCGGAAAGTCCACCAGGCCGAGGGGGCATACTATAGACATAATTGACAAATTCACGTAAAACCGCTGTTTTGTTTTGTCAATAAACGATGGGTGCCAGAGGAGAAGTAATGCTAACGCGGTTCCTCCTCTGGCACTCGATACCACAAAAAAAAAAAATAAAAAAAAAAAAAGATACTTTATATTTACACCATATGTTTATTTTATCAATTCCTGTACTTGATGAAATATTTTATTTTTCTATAAATAACAATGCAATTTTAATTGTTGGGAAAAAAACTTAAAAATACATATAGGGACACATATTATTATTGGATTGAACTATCCACTTTCCACTTGGACTATTCATAATATCAATGTTATCTATCATAGAATTGTTTTTTATTAGTGAAGAATAAAATACCAAATAATAAAATTATTTTTCTAATAGAAAGAAGGTTTCTATGCATTTTAATATTTTTTTGTATTCTAAGTCTTAAATTTCACATTTTCCGTTGTGGGTAAATCTGAAGTACTTAGCATTTTTAATGCTTTAATCTGGCTTCAATTTAAGAAACTAGAACACTATAAGTCAGTAGAGTTAAATTTAACTATAATAATTGTAATATTTACTTTGTATAAAACTACATAATTACGTGTAGGATTTTCTGTTAACAAACTGGCTTTGAAATATTCATAGTTTATTTTATTTGGTTTTTGTTTTGATTAGATCAATTTATTCTTATTTAGGAATAAGATTTTGGAATAGCTAACACTGAATTTTCCTGGATAAAATGTACAATGAACCATATACTTCTGAAAATTAAAATTAATAGAAATAAAAATTAACTTGTTAGATCACTTAAATAGTTTATATAGAAAGTATGTATACATTTGTAAGTTATCATATCTTTTAATCAACAATTATACATAAGAAGTTCTTACTTTAAGAATTATAAAAGTAAATTAATATTGTATTATATAGTTGTATATAGTTTTATATATTATGTTACCGTTAAAGTATCAAACCAGTTATTTTATAATTTAACGTAACGTTCTAGTTAAAGTGATTACATTCAAATTATATAAATACTTTATCTTGAAAATGCATAGAATAACTAGTTATATTATAGAATTACAGATAATGAATCGTTAAAGTGTTTAAATTAAAAACTATTTAAAGTGGATAAACAAATGTTATAAATATTATTGATGTACTATAAATTATTCTGAAAAATTTTTAATAAATCATAAAAATGAATAATTATAAAAAAAAATTATTTTATACAAGATTGGTTTAAGATCCATCTTAGTCATGTTTACAATTTTTTTTATAGAATATTACAATTACAATTATATTATCTACACTATTTGTCAAAATTAGTACACTATTGATTTTTGAACATTTTTGACATTTTGAATTGCACAGAACATCATTTGTATGGCATATATATATCAATGAGTGGTGCATTTAGTGATACAAGTGCATTTAAAACCTTGTCCATTTCCAATTGATTGTTCTGTAGCTGCGATCGTAGAGAAATTTGTTTTTCTTGAGGAATATCGCTTAATGATATAAGGTTTTCGGAACCCGTAGACCGTAGTGAATTGGGAACGTGCATATAGTACTATAAAATACCTATAATCAAAAAATATAAGGTATTATTTAAATTTATAAATTTAAAAAAATTAATAAATTTTATACGTACCACTTTTACATACAAGTTGATAGAATCCGTCTTCAGTAATTTTGAGAACCACAGCAATTACCGATCGGGGATCTCCCCTCCCTCTATCAACATCAGGAATTTTAAGTTGAACTGTTTTGCAAGCCAATAATCACGGGTTTGAGTTTTTATAATTTTCATCATTTTGACGTCAGATACCAAATTCAAATATTTTTCACTAGTTAAAATAGCACTATTATTTTTGTACTCACGTTTTTCAATAAATTCGTAAAATGTTTATTTCATAACAATCATTGTCTCATCCATATTGAATATAATTTTAAAAACATTCAATCAAAAAAATTAAACACGTGCAATGTACATTCATTAAATGTATAACTATGGTGTACGTACTGCAAACAGCTGGACGAGAAACAAACATAATATTATATAGCTGGAATTCTATACCACAACGAAATAATAAATTGGTTCGAACGTTGGGTTAGATTTTATCGTCACTTATTATTGATGTAATCTTGCCTTATCTTAACGAAATCCAATATACAAACAATAGCTGAGCAATCATAGGGGATTCATAAAATACCTAGTTAAATTTAACATTACTTGCTTTATCGGATTGATTTGGTTAATGTATGTAATAGCTAGGTATTTCAAAAAATATCTCCATTTAATACTTTAACGCTAACATATACATTTGGTTAAACATTCTGTATGTTATACTGGAAATGTAACTATTGCGGGCTTTCAAAATAAAATAACATAATTTTTTATGAATATTTGTTATTTACCAACATTTTAAATTTGTAGATAAATTGCTCACAATGTAAATTTAATATCTAATTTTTATGAATTAATTGGTATGTCATTGAATGATTCTTTATTTTTATAATAATATAAAATTATTGTAGGTTCTTTATTAAAATACAATGTGCAATATTAATTATTTTAACTACCTACTTTCATAGCCTTAATTAATACATATATGTCGAATGAATTTCGTATACTTATAATCATTTTACTATTTAATGTAATTTTAAAATTTTGAGGACCACATGCAGTTTCCGGTGAAAAACAATGATTTTACTCATAATTAAAAATGATACTTCTATTATGTTGCTCACGTGCAGGTTTCTTCGTAAATTCCAATATGCGATTTTCTTTTTTTGTTTATCATATTATAGCCACTCATGTGACTATTGTGATGTTTCTTTACCATTTTTATTTAAATTTTCATATGATTTTACCTAACGTAACCTAACCTAACGGAAAACTAAAACAGAGATCAAGAGCGAAAGCTATTATAATATTTAGATATGTGTATCAAACCATGAACATTATGGGATATTTTTTTCAAAGTTTTTAGCAAAATTCTTTAAGAGTTTATCAAATTAATTCAATAATTTGTCATCAATATTTGGACTCAATAAAATAGTCAATGCAATATTCAAAACCATAAAATGATTATACACTTTATCATTAAGTACATTTTTCAAAACAAGTGGTCCGGTATAAAATAAGAACTGATGAAACTCGGTAGCCTTCCAATGTAGATTTGAGAAACATTAAATTCGTACTAATTTTTGGATTTTCCTACTTAGTAAACGTATATTGATATGTGAATCAGTTCACTGAAAAAATGAAATAAATTGTAAATTAGTTCAAATAAAACCTAAAAACTAAAAAAAAAACCTTACGATGAAATATATATTTTTATAATTGTTTAATTGATTTCAATTTGATACAGAGCAATTCGTGGAGATAGGTGGTATTGTGCTTGAATTACGATTTTAGATATGCTGTGTTATCATTTTTTCGATTATTCTAAATCTTATACCACCAATTGATTCGTGCCAAGATTATACTGATTTTACATAATATGTGTTTTTTGGTGTGTTTGAACTCTGAAGACACTTTTCTTAGTAGAAAAGTTGCTTAGGCTTTTGCTTTTTTCTAACATTTTTTTGATGTTCCTAATTTATTGGTTATTATTTAATATCATTAAATTGCTTAAACTGTAATATAAATTGTATTTATTTATTTTGATAATTTTTGATATAAAAATTATAAAGTCGATGTTTAATAAACTATTTTGTGCCCTATCACTACTCACCGTACTCACCGTATTATATTATTAAGTTTTTTCGTTTTCGACTATATGACGTCATAGACTCGTAATATAACAGCTAGCGTACCTATGTCATAGTATAACACGCAGTATTATAATACAATGTACGTAGTGGTACATCATGAAAATATAATTTGTAAGTTGTTTATGATAAATGACCTAGTTTTTGAAACTCTATGATATATATTATAATTTCAGACTACTACTGCGGAGTCTGAAAATTAGAAATACGATTAGGTGCTTACTACTGGAGTCTGCAGGAGCAATTTAGGACTAACGCGTTGTTACATAATAATAATAATAATATTATTATATATTATGTAATCGATTTTTTTTTTAAATGGAAAATGGAAATTATGTTCAGGTGCACAGAGAAATATTGCAGCGTACTCGATTCGAAATAATGATAATGTGCATATAGAAATGGACATTTTTACTCGAGATAACAATTAATATATAATAAAAACAATATACTAATTACGCGTTAGATCGCGGTTTAAGGACAGTCACTGACCACTGTATCCACTCGCCATCTACGTATAATGACGAACCGTCTCACGCCGTTGGCCCTCGTATACAAACTTGAATAAGTTATGCCTACCATGTATACTGTATAGCTGCTATATCATCTATGAAATGCAATATACCAACGAAGCACGTACGCGTAAACTACACGTGTACATACTGTCGCGACAATACGGCAATAGCGCTGTATAGACATCGCCACCGACCACACACACATAATCTTCGTTATATTTGTATAAATTATTTCGTCTTTGTGAATATTATTATAATATAATATGTAGATTAAAGCTGGTTATCGTACGACGCCGGATCGGCTGCGCGAATATAATTAACACTAACATTTTTTGTCTTCCTCGCCGTCCGTCGTCGTGAGCAAACCGTCGAGGATATTATTGTAAAATGTTATTATAGGTATTGCCAAAATTATTATTTTCGTCAAAGCGCAAATCGCTAAATAATTATATTATATTTTGTGCGGGCGCGAATCGCCACGTTTTTATTATATAATATGCGGCGCAAATCACCATACCTTTCTGAGCGGAGCGATGAATGTATTGATTTTACAATGATGTGTGTTTTTTAAAAAAATTTTTTGTGTCTGTTTACACGATTAGTAGTCGAAATAATGCTTTGATTTTCAACTTCATCTTGTATCTTGTTCGATGGGAAAGTGAATCTAGTTGGTGCATTCGGGAGGTCATATTTTAAAATTCCCAATAGTTTTCAAAAGCTCCAGGAAAAACAAAGTAAAAATTAAGGAAAAACAGGAATTTTTACGAAAAATCGGTTTTAGGAAAAATCGATTTTGGGTTTTGGTGTAACTCTAAAACTAATGACCGTAGATACATGCAATTTTCACTGGCTGTTTATACTAGAATTTTCTATACACTATACAATTTACAAAATATTTTGACTTGTTTTGAGATATTTACGGACATTGTTTATAAGAAAGTCTTAATAAATTTTTATGAGCGTTTGAAGTTCATATTTTTACAACCTTGAATAATTACTCTATTTCTCATGTTATAGCGATTTGCTTATTTTGTTGTAATTCAAAAACGGATAACTCTGAAGACACTTGAAATTTACACAACATGTTTATTATATCAATTTCTATACTTGATAAAATTTTAAAATATTTTGACTAGTTTTACGTAGTTTACAGACTTTTAAAATTTCAATTTTTTTTTTTAGTTTTTTTTTTATAAATGTCAATGAAATTGTATTTGATGGGTCGAAAAGTCTGAAAATTTAATAAAAGGCTCCTTATATATTTTTACAATAGTAATTGAAAAATATTAAAAATACATAAACACAATTTTTTTTATAAGCATTTAAAATTTGAATTTTGATAAAATTCATCAAAATCTCGAAAATTATCAATCATTGTAATTAAACAATTATAAAATGTTCAGTTTTTATAACTAAGGATTGAAAATTTAAAACAAAGATTCCAATAAATAGTACATACTGTAATCAAAAAATCTAAAAAATATATAAACACAGTTATTTTTTACAGACATATTTTTGAACTAAATATTATCAAATATTCATCTACTTAATCTCAAATTACGTTTCCAGTTGAATTGTGTCTTATGTAAAAGTATATATTATAATATTAGGTTAATAGTTAAATAATATGAATAATATTAATCCAATTTACCAGCTACCGTATAATAACAATATCAATATAATTTAAAATATCCTAGACTGACATACCGTCTCCACTCAGAATCGTTTTTCGTATACAATGATATTATATCATTGAATTCAAATTTAATACCATCCATTATACAGTAACCTACTTGTAACCTACTGTACAGTGGAGCGACATCCACTTGACCACCTTTTTTATTATTATTATTTATTGTAAGGCGAGAATCGCCAGTATATATTATTTTCTCATTATTATTTCGATATAGGTAGTGTGTGTATCGTGTGTTAATTAATTGTGTTAGTGTTATTATTATTATTATTATCAATATAGGATAAGTAGCAGCTGGCCAGCCGAGCACCGTCATATCATAGAACAATATCTGGTCATATCTGTGAGTTTTTTTGTATTATTATTATTATATTTTTATTACCTACAATAATTTGGTTTGGCCAAAGGGGTCGTATATTATTTTATCCTCTTGTGCCACAAGGGCTGTACATTATTTTTATACTTATACTAGCTGAATAACCCGGCTTCGCTTGTGTGTAGTTATTGCTTTCTCTAAATGAAATTCTTAAATCAGATGTTTATTATTTACCTTCTTTCTTTTTTTTTTAATTATTTTATTGCCCTTAAAATATGACAACTCTTAAAAAAATGTTGATTATTCAACTCCTTTTGTGTGTAACTCGCTGCAGTAAGTTCAACTCAGCCACTCTGATAGGCAATCCTACTACGTCGAATCGCAGACAACGCGGATGAGCGGCTAAAAATATGCGTGTAAAAATTGATGCATGCTTGTACGCGATGTATCCGATTAACCTTTGGCAACCAATAAAATAATAAATACTAATTTCTACTAATTATTTATCTTATAACCAATAGCAACGGTTTAAAAACAAAAGTGTCCATCGTAAAACTTAAAATCCCTGTTTAAGCACATACCCAGGTTGGGCCTACCTGGTCCAATTTTATTGTGAATCTAAAACATTCAAGAACCCCTTCTTTTTTTTCTATTTTTTATTGTTTATTTATTTTTTAGTAATTATGAAACACTCGATAATATTTAAATCGTTTTTAGACGTTTTTTTCATTTTTGTTGTTTTTGGCCATGTCGCTTGGTGTGCACTTAAGAGACAATAACTAACCGGAACCACTTATCGCACACCGTACAAAACCATCTACATATCAATCTTAATATGCGCTGAAATTTTTATCGAAATTTGTTTGGTGGATTTTGAGTTATACAATTTATTCAACATATATATTTTTATATATATATAGATTTGTTTGGTCATAAAGACCGCACATAAGGTTATACACATTATATTACACTTGTTATTTATATACGAGCTTCAGCTCTAATAGCTGACATATATTATTATTATTATATGTTGTTGGGCCAGAAGGACCATAATATTATTACCCATATTTTTATACCCTGATGTTGCTGTGATTTATATATTCTTTGTATCCGTAAATAATTATTTATTTTACGAACAATACAGCAACTCATTTTTACCAGCAACCGTGTTATCATCTTATAGTTACCCCTTGCCCAATAATTTTAAGCTTACACACCCTCACATATACACACTCACACATCCACCACACACTAGCACTCTCTGGTGTTGCTCGGCGACCCCGTCCACTTCCTTTGAGTCGCTATACACACCTTTACACAGGTCGGTCGGTGTGTGAGTACAGCGCGCGAATAAACAGTGATCGGGCTAAAAATTGTTCCATACCCGGCGCAACCACATTCTATTTTTGTATTGTATTATAAATTAAGTCAATTATATGATATAGAATGCGATCCGCAAACCGACCGTGCGTGCATTTTCGCGCGCGAAAAATAGGGACATATAGTACATATATGTGTAATCGCGTTGCGCACTTTTCGCACTGCCAAACAACAACAATGCGAACAAAATTTTTCGGGGCGGAGGGGATGAAAAAATATTATTGTATTTAGTGGCGTTGGGGGTGGTGATATATATATATATATAAGTGTGTTGTGAGTGGCGTCGTGTTTATGTATATATATATATATATTGGATATTTCCCCTTTCTCGGTATATACAGTCGTATAAGAATAATCTATTATCGCCAACGGCCTACTCCGTTAATCGGATTACTGCGCGATGGACGTCCTGATGGCCGAGCGACGGGTGAAGTGATGGTGGTGGTGGCGGTGGTGGTGGTGGCGGTGGTTCAGTGGCAGGGTAGGGTCGGTCGATCGGTCGGGATAAGGTTATTAAGTCTTCCGAGGGTGAAACCAGTAAGTATTTATACGGCGGTGTGTTAAATCTGTCAGAAGAGTTGCAGGAAAAATCGATTGCCACCATAGCTTTCTCTCGCTAGCACTCTTTCTGTCCCTAATACAGACGCGGTGGTAGGTACGCGCAAGTATATTCGAGTATTTTCCTGCTGTATATAAGTAAATACGACAGTTGTGTGCAGTGTGTGTGCAGTTTATCCAAACAAATTGCTATTGGCTGGAGGGATTTACCGGAAACGGCTTTAACCGTTTTTGCGTGAAATTGAAAAAACAATACACTCCCGGATTAATGTACTATTTTACAAGACATACTGGAATTCAAATAATTCGTACATATTATATATACATTGTTATTTCGATATATATAAGTGTAGTAGACTTAGACTTATCATGGAGGGTGATAAAGAATATAACGTGATATTCAATCACCATCCTAAATCCGCTGCATACATACGTAAATTATGTAAAATAAATACACTATATAATACGAAGAACCGGCAAAATCTCAAATAGCTATCGTCTTTATCAAAATGTGCATTTAAATTTATGAGACGTATTTGAGCAGAGATGTGAAAATAAACTCGTTAACTGAACGCAATAACAGCAATAATGTTATAATGCTATATTACTAATGCTATTATTATTAAATTACCACTGCATTGTTTGTACATGCGGGTTTAATAATATAATAAAGTCGCAAATAAGGGGTTAGAAAAATAAGCCCCCTAAAAATGGTGTAGTCTTCCAAAAAAAACTAATCAGATTATCCACGATGCGTATATATCAATATATACGTCATATTATAAGAATGATTTTTCGGATTTAATCAATATACTTAGGCAGTTTTAGCCATGCTATACGACATGCCAAATTATCACCCTCGTAGAATTAACACCACAAACCGACGAAAATAAAGTCCAACAAAATCTCGGAGTGGTCAAACAAATTAAGCTCGTTGTTTTTTATGCGGGTAAGATTTTTCTGACATAAAAAGTTGTGTTTTATTGAAATATAGTTGGTAGCACAAAAGTGTCTAAAAAAAAAGACCGACATAGTCAGGGAGTAATCCAACAATATCCAACAAATTTCCGAAAAATGTGTTGCGTGTATTTCATAAGTGTCTGTTGACTGATAAGTGATAATTTTGCTGCTAACTTTTAAAGGGTAATATTATTATTTATCATTATTATAATATTTTAAATATTAAATAGATTCACACCAATATAAGTATTAAAAAAGGGGGTTAAGTGGATGTCGCTCTGCTGTACAGTAGGTTACAAGTAGATCACTGTATAGTGTATAATGGATGGTATTAAATTTGAATTAAATGGTATAATATCATTGTATACGAAAAACGATTCTGAGCGGAGACGGTATGTCAGTCTAGGATATTTTAAATTATATTGATATTGTCATTTTACGGTAACTGCTAAGTTGAATTAATATTATTCATATTATTTAATTATTAACCTAAAATTATCAGTGATGCTATAAAAATATTATAATATATACTTTTACTCGTTAAAATTGATTTTAATATATTGTAATATCGTCCAAATTTGAACTTAAAATGTCTATAAAAAATAACTGTGTTTGTATATTTTTTAGTTTTTTTGATTACAGTATGTACTATTTATTAGAATCTTTGCTTTAAATTTTCAATCCTTAGTTATAAAAACTGACCATTTTATAATTGTTTAGTTACAATGATTGATAATTTTCAAGATTTTGATGAATTTTGTCGAAATTCGAACTTTAAATGCTTATAAAAAAAATGTGTGTCTATGTATTTTTAATATTTTTCAACTGCTATTGTAACAATATATCAGGAGCCTTGTATTTAATTTTTACACTTTTTGGCACAACAGATAAAACTTTATTGATATTTCAATAAAAACTAAAAAAATTGAAAACTGAAAATGTCCGTAAACAGCTCAAAAAGATTCAAAATATATTCAAAATTAGATGGTGTATAGAAAATGCTTATACAAACATTCAGTAAAATTTTCATGCATCTATAGTTATTAGTTTTTGAATTGCAACAAAATAAGAATATCGCTACATGAGAAATCGAGTGAATATCTAATCTTGTACAAATTTGAACTTAAAATGCTCATAAAAATTTATGTTAACTTGCTTATAAACATTTTTTCATTGATAAAATTAGGCAAACTTATGAGGATTCTTGTATCACATTTTCAAACCTAAGATTTAAAAAGAAAAATTTTTATGAATTTCTAACTCAAAATAAATTGCACATTTTCGTCATTTTTACGTATTTTGTAAAATACGTAAATTTAATATTTTTCATCTGCCTTTGAAACTATATATTAGAAGCCTACTATTAAATTTTCAAGATTTTTTACCCAACAAATAAAATTTTATTGACATTTATAGAAAAAAAAACTAAAAAAATTGGAAACTGAAAATGTCCGTTAACAACTCAAAATAAGTCAGAATATTTTGAAAATGCTATGGTGTGCAGAAAATGCATATATAAACATTCGGTCGAAATTTAATGTCTCTACGGTCATTTCTTTTAGAGTTATACCAAAACCCAAAATCGATTTTGTCGAAAATTGGTTTTCCGTAAAAATTCCCGTTTTAATATTTTTCATCTGTCTTTGAAACTATAATATCTTAGAAACCTAGAATTTTTAACTTAAAATAATTTGCACATTTTCGTGATTTTTACGTATTTTGTCAATATTTGAACTTAAAATGCTTATAAAAAAAATTTGTGAATACGGATTTTTAATATTTTTCATATATTATTGTAACAATATATTAGGAGCCTAGTATTAAATGTTCAAGTTTTTTTACGCAACAAATAAAATTTTATAGACATTTATAGAAAAAAAAACTAAAAAAATTGGAAACTGAAAATGTCCGTTAACAGCTCAAAATAAGTCAGAATATTTTGAAAATGCTATGGTGTGTAGAAAATGCATATATAAACATTCGGTCAAAATTTCATGTCTCTACGGTCATTTCTTTTAGAGTTATACCAAAAACCAAAATAGATTTTGTCGAAAATTGGTTTTCCGTAAAAATTCCCGTTTTTCCCTTAATTTTTCATTTGTTTTTCCAGGCGCTCATGAAAACTACTGAGAAATTTTAACTTTTGACCCCCCAAAGTACCAACTAGATTCACTTTCCTATCAGAAAAGGTACTATTGAAAAAAATCGAAGCATTTTTACTGTCCTAAAAGGTGATGACAGACACAAAAATAAAAAAAAAAAAAAAAAAAAACACACATCATTGTAAAATCAATACATTCATCGCTCCGCTCAGAACCTAAAAATCGTTTTAAAAGGCCTGCACGTTTTTTGGTTTCAAAAACATGTCTTACAGGAGAAACTAATGCCCCGTAGAATGATCAGTTTACGATTATTTTTTTATTTTTTTTTTAAAGAGAATCTCATTTTACAGGACGCATTGGACTTGGATTTTCAAAATTATATTTTTCTAATTTGTATCATATGATTTTGAATATGACAAATTTTCTCAAGCTTTTGTTATTTTTAGTTTATTTGTCTTAAGCAACAACATTTTATTATAAATCGAAGGCCACTGCGTACAGTAGAAAATTATCTTCTTTCAAACGAAAAAATTGATTAATCAAATCTGATCATTTTACGATACGTGACAGTATTTTTTTGTGAAATGTGTTTTGAGCAAAAAATCACACTCACACTTAACATCATTGACGACTAACAGAATTAATGCCATGGGAGGTGGCAACGAAATTGAATATTGCCTTTTATTTCTCCTCATTAAAGATACGTGAGCAGGGCCACTAACAGTCTAGTGTTTGTATTAAAAGCAGAAGGTATACATATTATATTGATTTTTCTATGTAAATGTACATATATGTAAGTAGTAGGTACCTACTGCAGTACTGATAGTAAATTTTAAGTTCATATTAATACCAATTAGTATTTGTTATGGCCTTTTGTGTTTTGGTAAAACGAGAAGCGGCTAACATACACCATAGTACAAATAGTACAATATACATAATATAATTATAATATGAGCATCACAACGATGACAATGGTGCACGTATATGTTCCGGTTCATTGACGGTTCTTTCATCGAATTAGTGGCAATCGAAAATTTAATTGCGCACCATAAATACTAATCAAAGCTGAAATTCCATGGGACTTTCACACTCGTGAGTATGGACAAAAAGCGGAAACTGCAAGTATTTGAACGAAACGACTATAATATACATTCTTACGCAGAGTGAAACTCGAAGTTCTTAAACAAATAAATAATAACAATATAATTAATATTATAATTGAAATCTACGAGTACCCTGCACTTCAGCATTATTTATTACAATGTCGAATACAAAAATAAATTGGTCGAGTATTGCGAGTACGGCATTATTTTATATTATTATTGCGCCTATAATATGGCACAGAGAACAAACTGTTATTGTAATGTCGTTACAATATTATCTTCCAATATAATATTTATTTTGTTGTTATTATTATTTCAAACTGTCCTTGGTATTCGATGGGATGTAAAATATTATTTTACTTCAGATATAATTTATAAATTACTTATATAAATACTTAATTAATGATAATAATAAAATTAAAATTTTAAAGAATAACAAATAATGAAAAACAATAGATAAAATTATTATTATAAGTTTAATATTAAATAATAGAAGTTATATTGCTAATCAAAAACGCATAACAATTTGTTTATAGGGTGACATAGCTTAGTTTCTGATAGGAACAGGATGAGCTCGGAGGCGTTACTGGTTCCAGGTTTGAGTATTTCGGCTAACTGATCGGATATTTGTAGTTTTCTTTTCTCTCCTCGTCTTATAATAGACATTCAGACAATATTATTATAACATATACTGAATGTTATAATATAAAAATATAATACCAGACAACAATAATTAATTGTTGTCCAAAAATATTATTATGACATTATTATACTAATGTTATTCGAGTGTATTTACTAGAAAACATAACGAATTCAGTATAATATATAACGTGCAGTTGTAGGCGTTAAAGGAAATGTACATTTCCCGACAATCACAAATTATAGATCGCATAAAACGTTTATAATATAATATAACAATATACACCCATAATAATTGTTAATCGTAATGTAATTTATTGCGGTATAAACCTATCTACATAATATAGGTACGCTGCAACGGGCCACTCTTGGTTTTTTTTCTCCTTAGTTTTTTTCAAAGTTCAACGTGTCGTTTTTACAAATTTATTATTGTATCGGTCAAGACACTGCAATATTGCATTGTACCACCGCGAACTTATAAGTACAGTGCAACGTGCATTTTCTGCATTATCACGTTGGGAGGTTTGCGACGTCTGGTCGGAGAGATTATAATATTATTATTACGTTTACAGCCACGATACTGCGAAAAACTCAAGTATAAAATAAGTGTATGTAGGTACATGTATACATTTTACCGAGAACATTTATTCAAATCGCCGTGTTGTACACATATTTTATATATTTTTATAATCGTAAAGTCGCGTATACTATCGTCAGTACAACTACCTGCACGTGTACAAACGTATAACGTATTAAATACGACGACAATGGTAATAATAATAATAATAATAATATTTTAATATGGGAGGATAATTATTATTATTTTTATTATTATTATAAAACGCGTTTCTTGTATAACTACCAATAATAATAGCTTCGGAAGGTCCTAGTCGCGCTCGCGATTGTTTTCTGCAAATTGTGCATAATTTATAGAATAATAATGTCATTATTACTATTATTATATTATAATACGCACGTCGGTCACTGTAAGTCAGTGCACGTCACGTAAATGGCACGAAATCGTTTTTAGATTATCCTCAGCAGAGGAGGAAGTTCCTCGTATTTTCGCGTCGATAAAACGGGAAAAATCTGTACGATTTCGTTCGTATATTATTGCTCATCGCTATTATACAGAGTGTAACTGAAACACCTAACAAATGAAAAACAAAAAATTGATACGTCAAGTTAACCACGTAAAAATAACTAAGAACATTATATGCATGGTAATTTTTTTTATGGCTTACTCATGTCTGCAAATTCCCAAAAATAATATTTTGAATAAAAGTAATCAATTTAAAATTGTAAATTGTAAAAATAAACTATTCGAGTTAATTAAACGTTTTTATTAATAATATTATTTTTTTAAATTATATTTACAAACTGTATTGTAAAACAATTTTGAATTTTTCCAAAAAACATTTAATAAAATGTACCTATAATGTTTTATTTTCAATATCGAAAATAAAAACAATACATTTTACACTGTACACTACCTGTACCTTGTACGAACTAAGTGCAAAAAAATTTTAAAATATTGATTAAGACAAAAGTTATTTCGTTTGTCCGGACTTTTTGTTTCGCCTTGTATATATAGTTACATCATGACATATTTTATATACATACACACACTCACACACAGGCACACACATATGCTTTATTATACATATCCATATTATATAGCCATATATAGGTACCACGACGGTGTATAAATAATTATTTAATTGTCTTGCGAGATGGGTGATTTTGATTTACTTAACGATTTTACGACCAGCACGTTATATTTTACGTTTCTGAAATCGAATAATAACATAAATGTCATTATAATAATATATTATAAGACGTAATATTGTTGCGTTTTCTCATTCATCTGCAGAGGCTAGAGAGACGAGTACCTACACGCACTTATATGCACGATGCGTGTATCTATATTATCTATTTTTATTATATTACAGCTATTACAGTATGTCGTGCAATTGATTATTTTAAGTGCCTTTGTCCATTTTCCCAGTAAAACGGCGGCTTTTTTTTGTTTCGCGTCACGACACCTGCTGCAGCAGAATGGTTTATTCCGTACACAGCAACACGCATTAATGGACGCCATAAGATAATAAACGGATATAATAACAGCTCAATAATACACGCGCACCTATTTTACAGTGAACATATTATGCACCTATATTATATTGGACGAATACTCGTATACGTATATACAACTTACACACTGTATATATATATAACGTATTCGCATGATATATAAATATGCGCGAGTAAGCTAGTTCCATTACCGCGGTAACCTCAATTTGCATTCATTTACATTTTACTCGTGCGTCAGCTATATTATGATGAGATGAAAGAAAAAAAAAACAGTTTCCCTCCCGTCACTTATAAATAGACGACTCCGCGAGGTTGAAGATCAATGGCATAGTTATATTATGTACGGAGAGCGGCCTCGGGCTGCAGGTCATTTTCACAGCCACTATTATTGATTCGATCAGTATCATATTATTATTACAACGATGACAACAACAATATGCAAATTAAACACGAAAAATGTTTGAGTTTATTAAAAATTAGTTTCGCACCCATGCCATGCATATATATAATATAGATTACCTACCTTGTTTATAATCAAAATGTGCAATAGGTACGCGGCGGCGACCACGTATATCCATCATCAGTATATTGTTACCTATATCATATTCTATATTATCTTAACTGCAAGCCATGCTTGTAGATCGAAAGGACTTGAAGTCAGGACACCATAAGCGTGCGCACTGCGCACGAATATGCAGGTTATGCGTTTGAATTTCCTCCAGCCTGAGGCAGACAAAGATGTAGGTATATATTATGTGACAAGAATTAGAAAATTATATCCTAATAATAAAGTAGGTATAAAATAATCTGCATAAAAATATGTTTTAATTTTTCAGCACAAAGAAATGGTTGAAAAAAACTATTTTTTTCTCATGAGATCTAATAAATACTTTTAAGGAAGTGGTTTGAGCATTTAGGGGGGGGGCATACGTCGACCTACGTCACGCACGCCATGCAATATACTATGATTAAAGTATTAAACCTTTTACATATTATACAGATTGATAAAAAAAAGGTACACACGTCTTATAGGTTATAATAGTAATAATTCATAGTAAATAATAATAAAACGACTTTTGATTTCTGGAGCACGTGCACATCGTGGGGGTACCTAAATAGTGGTGACTCCAGCGTCTCCAGCTGTCGTCGATCTATCATCCTTCTCTGAATGACGACGTTCGGTCCTGCATCAGGATAGCTTCAGGCAGAGCGGAACGAAATTGTTTCTATAAATAAAAATGTATAAAACAAATACACACTATGCATCGAGATTAAAATCCTTCTCGATTGTTATAAACGTATTACGTTATAATAAACTAAGACGGGGCCCTTCCTGCGGAGTTCGCTGCAGTCGCCAACGGGACACATAATTATAATCTCATATGTACGTAATGATATGATTTATATCGTATCATAATATCGTTCTTATTATTATAATTATGATGACGATGACGACGATGATGAGCCGTCGCCTCCGTCCGGCCGTCATGTCACATATTATTATTATTATTTCTAATTATACACATATGCGTATCGCGAGTAAGTTGAAGATAAAAGCGAGAGAGAAAAAAGTAAAAATTCGTAGTCGCTGTCATCAGACGTTCGTCTCAAAACGCCGTGTACGCGAGGACGGGGAAATTAAAAACGAAGCACTATTTTTGACGGGCGACCATCGTAAACGCACCCGAATCGGGCAAACGTGCATATTACATGAGTTTATTGTAGCCGAGAACGGCCACGGTACATAGACTTATATTATATACTGCACAGGAATAGGCTGTATGTGAGTCAACGAACTTTTGAGATTACGGTCGCACAATAAAGAAACGCGACTGAAAAACCTTATTGAGATGAAAAAAATGATATTCTATATATATATATACGATATATTATATACGTAGGTATGTATTATTATAATAAAAAATATGATTAAACCGCGTTGCTAATTGCCGACCTCCGTCGTATGTGGTGGCGCAATTAGGTACTACGGAAGAGGAGAGGATATGGGTGTCGTATCCCTCCTATACCCTGCCATCCCAACCCACGGTAATAGTTTTCGTAAAATGTACATAATATACTTAATAATTATAACGAATTAGGCGTTGAAACTATAATTATACACACGCAATGTGGAAGTCTTATTACACGCATATTTTTGTGTGTATTATATCTATGAGAATATTATTGTACAATTTATATAAACGTGTTTCAATAATTTTGACTTGTTGTGCATTAAATAAATATATTTTTGAATGATACCAGCTATATAATATACATAATACATAAATATATATATTTACGAACAATAAGTCCCCCCCCCACGTCGTCATACAGATACATTTGTTTACTTCATAATATAGCATAATATATACTCATCTAATGCCCACAACCCACCTTCTGCAAAAACATAATTTGAATAGGTAATAGTTTGTACAAATGTTGGTAAGTCAATTATTTTAATATTTTAAAAATTAATTCTATATATTGGTTGTCCAAAAAAACATGGTGTTAAAAAATACAAAATTAAAATAAATTTTAAGTATTTTATTTTAACCAAAGCAAACGAAACAAAAGATTAAAAGAACTATGAACAATAATAATAGTGCTTGGCTCTGTATAATTATTACTTTGTTAAAATTAAGTTAAGCAAGGGTTCAATATAAGCTTTTAAAATGAGGTCCAATTATTGTAATTTAACTAACTCAAATCACTGTTGACTATAGGTTTAAAATATATTCGTTAACTCTTTAATAAAAAAAAATGTACTCGGTGCGCAACGGCATGACCGCTCTGGTAGCCGTGTAATAACGTACGTATGGTATAACTGGTGTGTGGTTGTGAATGAGAATTTCGTAAACGTTCAGAGAAGAGGTTACAGTTCAAAAACCACACAATATGAGTTAACCCAAAGGCAACCCTGTGTCCCAGTGGCGTAAAACATTTTTTGGATAGTTGAGGTTATCTACAATAAGCGATCGACTCGGTTCTGTAAAAAGGGTGTAAGTACATATTTGTATAACGTAAATATTGTAATTTGACCACATATGATATAAAGATAATGAAATGAACCTCGGTGTCTATGCATGGTTAACCTTACATTATTGTCCAACCTAGAGCACTTTCCAATATTAATTATTTGACGTTCAGTTCTTAACGCAACTAATTCATTGCTGCAGTCTTAAAGTCTTCAAAATGAGCTATTTTAACTTATAGATAACCAAATGAAAATGTCACGATTTTGAGTGGAAATTTATTATTATTCCTCTATAATGCAGTCTTCGAAGTTCCCGTGGAGACAGTTCAAGAACCGCGCTGAAATAAATACCTACATAAGTATTCTATACATGTATATAATAAACAATATACATGTATACACATATAATAGCTTTAGTGAGAAATTAAAACGACTGTTTTAATGTCGTGGAAATGGAAGATTATAAAATATAGGCGTTATATATTCGCACGCGTTAACGACCGAGCGCGGACGGAGTAAAAAAAAAAAAAAAAAACGAGAAAAATGAGAAAAAACAAACTGCCGCACGAGCCCATTAAATCGAGAGCGCTTGTTAGTGTTGTAAAATAAAGGAAAAAGATCATAAACACCATGGCTTTATGCACGTATCGGACGATCCGAACGTGCGAGCGTTACTGCAACTGCAGCGGGAGTGCAATATAAATTCGAGCCCGCGGTGCAGTTTAACTGCCATGCCGTGACCGCCGCCTACCCTTTTAGTGCAGCGGTGCTCCGACCAGTCCGACCGTGTCGTGTGAGAAAAAAACTTCGCCAAATCGGTAGCCGACCGATCGACTATTTAAGTATAAAAATCACATGTGCTTATAATAGTATAGGTAGTACTGCAGCAGACGTAATAAGTATATAAGCTTCATGAGGACGTCGGACATGGGCGAACGGATGTACTTATATTATGTACTTCGAGTGACGTCCCGAAGCGAGTTTCCCGGAGGCTATTTTTTATAATATAATATGATATAATACTATTTAACAACTTGTTGTGCCATCATTCACATCGGTATTATCGGTGCACTTATAATATTATAGCAGGAGGCGATGTCGCCGTTTAGATTAAAAAATAATATAAATAATATACACTCATATCAATAAGTTATAATATATGTATAACTGCTACGTAGGACGAGTCCAGTGACCTTTTTGTCCGTCTCGTTCAACATAATAGATATTGTAATAAAAAGTATCAATATTTTTATTTTTATTTATTTATTGGTACGTTTAACTTTCCATTCGCTGCAATATTCCAATAATATGATGAGTTATTTAATTTTGGTTATTAAACACAAACCCAATGGCTGAAATCATGTGGAAACAATATACAGTCTATACAGATACCACACTATACACATTTTAATAAATAGAAATTTTTTTTCTTGATATATCATGTGCCCGTTGGCTACATTAATCGAGGCTCAGTTGAAAGTCAAGATTATTATAGAACGTATTATTTTAATATTTGTTGTTATAATTATTAATCTATTCTTGATGAATTATTTCAAAATGTCTGAACCACGACTTACACTAGATTTTAGGTCATTGTAAGATATATTTTAGATGTAATGAGTGGTGATTACAATATATTAGTCTAAACAATTTAGAACTACCTTGTACCTACAGGATTCAGTCTGCTAAATATTTTACGCACGTCAATTTTATTATTAATGATTTATTGTTTAACAATTGTATTCTGCGCTGTAGACGATGAAGCGTATATTATATTAATTTTAGGTATGAAATACTGAAGGTTTATTTTTACTTCTTCTGAGTTTCGAATTGTAATGTATCATAATATAACATAGTACCATATGAGATACCTCAAAAATGGACCTTATCGAAATTCGTGTACCCGAATTGCCTATCCACGACGCCGTGTGATCAAGATTTTATTATTGCAATTTATAGAAAAATAATATCATATACTTACGAGTTATGATAATTTATGATGAATGAATACATCTACATAAATCTTTTGAATGAAGGGGCTATAAATATGTATATTTTATTCTATCCAGTTAATGAGTATAATTATTACCTAGTTGTTTCGCTGATTTCTACACTCGTATTGTTAAATTAATATAATTAAAGTTGTTTGAAATATATTTTACAGGCCCTAGAAACTCTTGATTTCAAAGCCAACATAATTAAAAATAATATAGTATCGTATAAATAAAGTTAGCGTTGAAATAGTAATTAATTAGTACAATATATTATCACCTGAGCAACGCCACTCTTGAATATAGTATTAGTTGAGGACCTCATATTATGTGTAGCAATGGAGTACGGGTTGAACGGAGTAATTATATATTATATATTTATTAAATTGTTTGTTAATTTACCTGAAAAATAAGATTTTAAACCGTAGAATTTTTTATTTATTGTTTCTACCTCGCCGGTGAAACTCGACTGATCTGAACTCTGGTACTGTATTTAATTCATTCCTGTTTCATATATTCTATTTGCCCAAGTACATTTTCTGAGAATAATACAAATCAGTAAAAAAATACAATGAGATACCTTAAAAAAATGTAATTGAAAAATAAAATTCACGTCTAAAAAATGTATTTAGAAATACGTGCACCTAAGTCAGTTCAATGTTCATCCTATTACCTATATAGGTAACCTAATCTCTGGACATCAGTGTTGTTTTTTAATTATGAAAATATTATGGTTTAGTTTAAATCTTTTATGAAGTAATATTTTATTATGAAGATGAATTTTGCAAAATATTACGTAGCTAAATAATAACTATTGCTCGGTGAGAAATCAAATTCGATATGACCTAAACATATTTTGCGATTCTAAGAGTTAGAAAAGTGGTTTTAACGCCACATTTTATCATTTTTTAAGATCCATAACTTATTGTTACCTACTTTTATTATCATTATTATTTTGTTCAAATGCCGATACACCAGCATCGTGTTCATTATGTTTCCCATATTAAAGTAGATAGAGACGTATTTTATTTTTATAAGTCGTTCACTGGAATTGCTGCAGGCGCGTATCTATCATGATATATCTGTACACTTCAGAGTACAGATATAGCACACACGTCGTATACGACTTCCAAACCAGCCACCATATTTTATATAAGATAGGTACATAATATATATAAATATATAAATTATATACGTACAAGTAAACACTATATATTCTATTGGACTTAGTGCCAAGATCTGTGAGGGTGATTTTTATCAATGATATATATATATATATATATATATATATATATATTACATTATATGTGTTTACTCTGCACCCCACCCTTTCATTTCAGCAGTGTATATGGTTTTCTAACCCTACAGAAGGGGATCTGAGACCATACAGGTTCAATTGAGATGTCTTTAAATAAATATAGGTAGGTATATTATACACCTACGATAAAAGGAATTATTTTATACACTCTCATAGCAAAATATATTAAATAAAAGTTAATACAATAATAGGTTCTTATATATCTTCTAATGCATAGATTCATAGCTAGGTATAATCTTAAAATGTATAACTATCATGTCTAATATGTACTGGTGGATTCAGTGAGGGTAATATTTTAAACTTTTGCAGCCCTCTTTTAAGTTAAGTACATTTATTTTTAATAATCAACAACCCTTCCGGCGGAAAACGGTTTATAAATATTATAGTTATTTCATACGCCATAGAGGGGAAACAATTTTTCAAAAATATATTCTTGACCATTTTCAATTTATGATATTTATATTCAACATTTCAAGCTATTCAACAATTATAATACACCTTTTTTAAACATTTTAACTTTAAAAACAATAAAAAAAAAATATTAAAATATCAATCAATAGTTTTTTAACTTTTTTATTTTTGTTTTGTTCTCGCTGAATTATTTGAAAAATCATCTTCTAATTCAAATTTCACAACATAATATTAAATAATTTAATAAAAACAATAATAAATCCTATATTAATTGTATTTTACTTTCAACTATACATGCATTTTTTAATCTAATTTTACCGTCCCTAGTGTTCATTTCTGTTCACCCACGTTTTCCACCCTATATAAAAGCAGGTGGGTCTACTATAGACTATAATAGGGCGTAGCCCGTTTCGCTCAAAAATGACCGTACCCGTTTCGCCCGGGTACCCGTTTTGCCCAAATTTTGTTTTTATATGATTTCCGTTTCGCCCAGAGTAGTTTAGACCAATTTAAAATTAAGTTGGCAATAGTTCAATCAAATTTTATATTTTAGGGAACGTTTATGGGCATGTAATTCAGCGAGTATTCTGCTTACGATGAATGCGTGTGAGTCGTTTCATTCGTTCTTCAATGACCATTTTTATTCTAATTCTCCATCTATATTAAGTTGGTTAAATGTTAAAACTTCGTTCAAACTGATACGTATATAAAAATCAATAGCGTTAAAATACCAAAGACATCAAAAGATGCGAATATAATTAAAAGGAAAGTACAAAATCAGAAACAAATAACGAGGTACCGATCAAATTAAATTACTCATTATGAATTCATTAAAAAAATGTGTAATAATTTTAAAAATAAACTGTAGGTGGTATAAATAAATATATTTTGAAAAATGTGTTAAACTTTTGTGAAAAAAAAATGACGTGCGTGTAATAATGCGTATAATTTTTGGAAAACTAAGAGTATCGCCTCCTCGTGGTGTTTTCTGGATAACGCTAAATGATACTCAAATATTTGACTGAACTATTGCCAACTTAATTTTAAATTGGTCTAAACTACTCTGGGCGAAACGGGAATCATATAAAAACAAAATTTGGGCAAAACGGGTACCCGGGCGAAACGGGTACGGTCGTTTTTGGGCGAAACGGGTCCCGCCCCTATAATATAGTATTATGTTGAACAGTGCGTGAATTGGGAGTTAATAAGTAGAAGATCAACAAAAATGAAGTAGACTAAAGACAACGATTTAATTTATTTAGTATTTAATTTGTGCCGTCTCCCCCCGTCCAAGATTGAAATATACCTTCATTGCCGTGGTAGATAATTTTAAGACCGTCTTAGTATGTACCTATATAGATAATTATAAGTATTCTTAATGTTTTGAGCTAACCTAAACCTTATTGATATAAGTATGTACGCTCATCAATTTCACACATGTCGTTCTTATTATAGTGTTATGCCAATATTGTTGCATATAATTATTGTTATCAAGCGATTCGCAGTAATGTAATGCACGTACCGGAGGAACAGTCGTGACGGACGAATACGTTTAGAACTACATTTTTTTACCATTAATCCTTTTACGGGGAATTGGCGAAAAGCAGTTTTATGGAGCTATTCGAACAAGTTTCCATGTTATTATTTTAAGTGTAATACTCATCGTTTGGGATGTCAAACCAAGATGAGAACTCGTCAGTAAATATGTTTTATTGAAATATTTTAGAACGATCGGAAGACTTGAACTCGAGCCTTCCTAGTGAATCCCACTAGTGTAAAATATTATATTATTTTAACAGTTGATTCAAAGAAATTTCAAATCATTATATACGCTTAACATGGTTGGCTGCAGTTGACAGTATTATTTAACACAAAGTGTTTTTGTATATGGATTAAAATTATTGTTTACATTGTTTTAGTTGTGATGATGTCACTTATTAACAATTCGTTGATCATTCACGGAATATTCCAAGACCAATTCGTATTTATTTTATTGTGTGTCTTCGATATTATATGCTATTGCATTATTTGTCTATTGATAGATGATTACGCGTATGATGCGCGCATAATTACATTCACAATGAAATCAATTAAATCCAGTCGTTGCTGCAGCAGTTATCATCCTTGATAAAATAGCATCACTATAGTCACTATCATGCACAGTACTATAACGATGTTAACTCAAGAATTACACGTTTTTCACGTTAAATATAAAACGTGATTCATGTTCAAAAACTTAATAATGCGCAACTAGTAATTATTCATTTTATTGCAATGTAGTCGCCTTGTGGTTTATAAATTATAATATATACTTATTCCTTATACAACGTAGGTACAAAATATATGGGTGCTGACTATATATTACACGTTTGACTAAGGTAAACAGTATTATGTTTTACTTCGTCCTGAGAAATCGGAAATATGTCTATTTATACCTATACATACTTAATATACAATAATAGTAATACAGTAATTTACTGATTATATATTTCACAAAAGTGATCTCGAAAATATTAATCGAATCGCACAGTATTTAATATTTTAATGTGCGAAGATTTATACTGCAACTACAGTCCTGCAGTTAAAAGAAACTAATAAGAAACCGGTACCTATATATAGTAGTTCCAATCACCCGTCTTGCTCTATCCCCGAGGTATATCATAATATTATTGTATCGATTTAATGATTTGTTTTGATTACAGGTACCAAGGTACTAATGAACACTGGGATATCTGCACTGGCAGTAGATTATATACGGTTGGTTGTATATTTGAGACTTGCGCTCGGGGAGTGACGACATGATTTTTTTTGATTTCCCTGTTAGACTGAACTGGGCCGATGTGTTTAATAGTATACTATTATATAGGTAGCCTGTCAAATCCCAAAGTGACGCTGCAGAATTCGCGATCGGAACGTGGACGCGATGACTATTGTAGTGCACAACGAAGACGTCACGACATACCTGTTGCGTGCATATATTATAATATATACCTACAATATAATGTGTTATATTCGAGTGAAAAATCACAATTTTCTCGAATCTTCGTCAATGTATATCGCTAGACTGATGCACGAGCGTTCTTTCTGCCGACGCCGAGTGGAATTTATATTATACAGTGTGGGGCAGTGGGTTCTGACGATTTACTAATAAACTACAATTAAAATTCGTCAGAACCCACTGCCCCACCCTCTATAATATCGGCGTCGGCAGAAAGAACGCTCGTATTATGCACGCGGGCGCGATGAAGACCAATCGCCGAAATGTTAAAAAAAAATTAATAATGTTCGTAACTAGTAATTACTCGGTTTATTGCGATGTAGTCACCTTGCATTAATAAATAGACCTACCTATTCTCTATAGAACATTAAAGATTTAATAATTTGGTTTGCTTATAAATGCCTACATGTAATGGTCAATGGACAGTGAGATATCTGCAGCAGTTACAGCTTTGAGTTCGAGATTTGCACTTGTGTTGTCACGGGAGTGACGACATGAATTTTTTTAATTCCCTATTAGACTGAACTGGGCCGGTGTATAAAATCAATAGGTACAAAGAGGCGAAAAGATATAATTTCGGCGGAATCGATGTACACACCCTCGGTAGCTTATAAAATCCCAAAGGGACTCTGCAGAATCCGTGACCGGTATAGCGTGAACGAGGACTATTATATTAAATTGCGACGGCGTCACTGAATACCTGTTGCGTGCATTTGTACCTACAATATACCTAATATTATGTTATATTCGAGTGAAAACAACAGTTTTCTTGAATTTTCGTGTATGCCTGATTGACCTTGACGATGTGAATTCAAAACAATAGTATAATAAACCAATACCAGGGCGGCTTATTGAATCCCGAAGTGACTCTGCTGCAGAATTTGAGATCGGAGCGTGGACAACGGCTACTAAACTGCACAACGACGACGTCGAGACATACCTGCAGTTGCGTGCATTTATATACCTACAGTACAGACAGTATGTTATGTTCGAGTGAAAAACACAATTTTCTCGAATGTTCATCAATGCATGACCCTAGACTGTGGTGCACGCTCGTCCTTTCTGCCGCCGCCGAATCGAGTAGTCGTATTTATAATATAATATGCGCGCGCGCGAGGATGACCAACCGCCGCCCTGTCATTATCTCACGACCGACCTCTGCGACGACCCGACGATGCCGTGTTTTATTTTCCGACCATAACACATGATGCTTATAATATCATATTATACCACTATCCGCCAGCATCCGTACCGGCACGGACTCTCATGGCTATATAATAACATTACGATAAATGATAATAACAATAAATAATAATAAAATATATTCTGGTGGATGCGAACAATATAATCGTGTTTCTCGGCGCGCCGCGGATTCCATCTTGCAGTATACCTACCTATTTAACAATGACGGCATTATAATATTATAATTGTTATACTATTATGGTGTATTTGTATAACGGTAGGAGTGGGAATCGAGTGTTTTCGAATATTATAACATACCTTTAGGATGACTGGAAACCTTCATAGAAATATTGAACAGTTTTTATACACTATATCCGAGGTACACTCGTAAACATGTGGCCAATTAAAATGTAGATTGTTAAGACACACATCGACGTTTAACCTTGTAACGACCTAAGGGTAAGGATAACGTCATAAAAAAAAAAAAAAAACATTTTATTGATTTTCGGTATAAAACACAATTAAGCACGATCTAAAAAATCTGCAATGATTATCCTCTGTTAAAAAAAAGAAACAATATTAAAATGCTAAAATAATAGACAAACCAGGAAGCTCACCACCACTTGGGCTTTTGTAATATTCAAAAACTGATGACTCTTTCGAAAATCAAATTCTAAGTTCTCCTATATTCAGTCTACATGTATCTACATGTATCTAAAATAAAACATCGCAGGTTTAACGCGGTTAAAAAAAAATAGTTTTGTTTAGTACACGTGGATATAAAAAAAACGAAAAAAAAAAAATTCGAAAATCTTCTAAGCGATATCTCTTCGTCGATGGTATCGTGCACAGCACTAAACAGTTATGACGTGCCGGTTAAAAATGTGAGCTCAGCATACACGATGACGATGAGTAAAACACCAGTTCGCCTTGGCGTAACTCGATAACTTTTCGACCAGAATCGACAAATCAATCGTAAGCGCCAAATTTTGTTTCACCCGTTCAAGTAATAATATTATGTTACCCCGCCTAAAATTAATTTGGCTGTTTCCCAATGATGTATTAATATTGTTATATAACTACCTAACCTATCTGTTAAATTAATTTGCCAAATCCTCACGAATTGTAATACATTTATAATCAATTGTTACAACCTTAATAATATTGTCATTTGCCATACATTAATTCGTACGAATGGTTTCTAAGTGATTAAAATGTATGTGGGTATATGATAGTCTTTAAAAAATGATGTTACAAAAATATAAAATAGATGTAATATTGGATCAAGTATTTACAAACTGTTTATGTTGATACACTAATTATTCATATTAATCACTAAAATGTTCAAATCACCATGATAGGTTCCATATCTTGCAAACCCATTATATTGATAACCGTAAAAGAACCCCGATCATGTGAAACTTGTGGCATCTCCTTGACGATTGACCACGTTTTTTTAGAAATTCAAAAATTCTAACCTCACCACAACCCATCCAACATTTTCAACCAATCTGCCAGATTCTAGGACCCAACCCTTAAGTTATTACAAATCTAATTTTATTTTTAAAAAAAATGAAATTTGTACAATTTAACATGTTGTCCAAGTGATCGATGTATTTAAGGTCAATAAAAAAAAAAACTTATTATCATGTGGACTTATTACCCTATTATTAGTACACAAAATGAAATACTTAAATCAAAAACTAATAGTACGAATTTTGATTATGATTCGTCAACATATTCAGAAAAATATTCAACTAAATATATACAGTAGAAAAGAGGGGTTGTCATTTGAAAATAATAGAAGTTTGTATACCTACCAGGACACTCATTAAGTAAGTAGTACAAAAAATCTCAAGAATTGGAAAATAAGGTTTTTTAGCATATTTTCAAATTTCAATAATCAAATTTTGAATAACTGAATTATTGAAGACGAAAAGATGGTAAGCATGCTTCGTGAATCATCATGTATATTACCTTTGTATGTATTACCGAAGACGTTTTTATTTGGTTTTCCGTGGGAAATTGTTCAACTCAATATTGGATACCTATATACCTATAATATAAATATATAATCATATAATATAATAAAATATACAGAAATCAACAAAGACGTGAGTGTATGATATATGAGACGTTTATATTTTTGTTCCGATAATATAATGAAATATATAACGTCGTTATGTTTGTCCAATATTCCTGATCGTTTTGGACTGAAAACAAGATAATATATACAGGTACCTGCTATGTCTAGTAAAATAAAGTAGACGTCATAAACTACCTATGTTAGTTATAGTACTGCACCCTGCTATAACACCCATAAAATAGTATAATATTATACTATGTAGATATCATAACAGCGATTGCTATTGAAGTTTATTTTGAGGTGTAATAATTGCACAGTATTAAATTATCCTGTACATTTTTTTTATGAATTATTAGGGTAGCTACTTTTATCATACGTTTGATATTATATTATAGGTATTCAAATGTCATATATGTTCATGGTGACTCATGATCGTGCCTATACGTTCATCATTTAATATACAGTTAATATAAAACTAAAATATTTATTTTTATTTCAGTATTATCCAATACCTAGTAACTTTAAAATTGCTGTTCTCAGGGGCTTACTGAGTTACTGTAATGGATGTGTTCAGTTTGAATTCAATGATATTATATCATTGTAAAAAAAAAAAAAAAATATAGGGGTAACTATAAACTTTAAACTTTTTATAACGTTCAATATCAACTTAACTTAACTCAATTAAACACTATCATTAACTTTCCAGGCTTCCCTCTACCAGCCAAGACTCAACTCTAAGCAATCCTCAGTCCGGAACTAACGTCAACAATCAAGAGTTATTCAAATATCTCAAACTTTCTAATCCGTACTTTACAACATACAATTCTAATGTAATTTTAATATTTGAAGCTCAACATTTTATTTGTTTATCTCCGAAATGGCCGTAATAAAACTATGGGTACTATGGTCTATGACACCCCATCATAATAATAAAAAAATATGTTTAAGATACTCTGTCATTTCATAACATACCTATCAGCATTAATAGCATCCGAATATTATATCTTATAGAATAATAAATATTATGAGCACCATAGCCCATCTGTACAGCAAGTTAACCATGTCTAGGATGTATAGTTAATGTAACTATAATAACGTCATCATTTTTCGTTATGAAATATATACACATATATAAATATAGGTGAAATATTGCACAAGGTTTTAAACATTTTTATTTACACTCGCCACAATGTCTTCCGAAGGTTTTGACTAAAATCATTGTATGCAATTATTAATTTATTTAACTAGTCGATTGAATTATCATGCATTCAAAGCTTTGGAATTGCAAACACATAAAAGAGTTAATTGGACACGATATGATGCTTTATTACTATTCGGTTGTTCACGTTTATGGCCATAATAGTTGATATCTATATATTTGATCTAAACGAGGAAAAAATATTGTCTTTTTAAAACACAAAATAAAAATTATACCTTTACCAAACAACAAAATGTAAGTCTTTTAGTAAATAACTATTTTTAGAAGACACTAATATTTTATATTATCCCATTTTAAGTACACATAAATTCCCTATGCGTAATCGGCCGTTAATCAAATACCTTGACGATAAATGAATATTTTTATCATGTCATTAAACATCAATTATAGCTAGGTATCTACTCGATACTTCGTTAAATTTCACATAAAAATGGTACTGCTAGCTAGTGTTTACATTATTGAACGTCAATCCTCTTCGAATGTCCCCTGTTAAATCGGCAATATGTATATTTATATTTTACACAATATATTATATTGTTTACCCAAATAGGAGGATCTATAATATATGTTATAACATATTATGACAATGACTTATTATATTCTATGCAATTTCTTAGAGTTTACTCAAGTTTACTAATCGTCATACACCTAAATATATAAATATATTATGTACATTATACATGAATATGACAATATAATATATTTTAATGATAACACGTTTTATGTATGTGATTCTTACTTTTTCAAACTATCAAATAATTATGTAATATTCATAATAATATAGTATTAAAAATATTCATATGCATTTTTTTTTTATAATTTTGTGCCAATAAAGCACGTCGATGGATAATAGTAAATACTACATACGACCAAAAGTATCATGAACAATTAAATAACAGTTGAACTCGTCTGATAGTTCAAGTATACGACCTGCCTACTAAACATGTTAAATAATAATAAATCTGAAATTTAGTAAGCAAGTACTATTAATCAATACTAATTGTATTTGACAAACATATTATTGTAATGATTAAAATGAACCTCGTTGAAAATGTTTTTTTCTTGTAAAATATTTGATGTATGGACAACACAATCAAGATATTATATTATACAATTAAAAATAAGCCATTATTATGTACTAAACATATTATGTAACTAATGTGATTACACGGGAGTTTGATCAACAAGAAATAAAGAGTGGAAAAATAAGTATTTAAAATTCCAAGAGCAATATTATAGAGGCATATAGGTATGATAATAATTATTATAAGTTGAAATATGTAATAAATAAATGTACGCATTTGTACATTGGCATATTATATGAATATAACATAATATGATGCATGCTTGATGGCTACAATAGTAAATAATTATCATTGTGAAGTGCTGCAATTACGTGTATACCTACCGAACCTACGAATCGTATATAATGTATACCTGACAGTGTGATTATCATTGTTTTGCGCAAAATTCGCAATAAATTGTAGAGGAAAAATTGTAACCTTCAGCATTTAATTTTGTCGGTATAGTAGTATATAGTACACTATACGAGGATGTCGGTAGAGTAATCTTATAAAAATTAAAATTATAAAATTCAACTATTGTTTGTTATTATTTATACATCAACATTCTCTGAATCTTTATACACTCAACAGTTTCAACTATATAACACCACAACTACTTTAATAGTACCTAAATCATAATATTTCTAATAATTACATGGTTCTATAGATTATAGAAGGTAATAGCAGCCATTTTTATTCTTTTCATAAAGATTAAATTTAAATTTTGATGATACAGAATATCGACACACTTCCCTCTTTTACACCACTCCAAAATCATTTTAATTAGAAAAATATTGCCTTACATTTTATTAAATAATATAACTTTTTTGCTTTTCGTCAAATTTTTGTTATTTTGTAGTTAATTTATTTGTATATTATATGCTTAGAAAAATATACCTACTCGTCATTCATGGACTACAGAACAATAAAAATATACTTAATAATATTGTATGTAGGATATTGTTTTGATTTAAAAATGATTTGATCCAAGTCTAGACTTTCTTTTCAGGAAAACACTTTCAATACAATATTGTTGTCTTAAGGCAAGCGAATAAACTTTAATACTTTATAATACCTCATTTTTATAATTTTACGTATACTGTTTTATTACACACTTCTACACTTTTAAAATCCGTAATGCACACTTCAAATTTCGGATAACACTCTTTGTGTCAGGGTTCGCTTAACACTTTGGCTGGGTAACTGGTAATGTTTATAAATCTGAATATTAGCGTTTTAATATATATATTTTTTTCATGACCAATACAATATAAAAACAATAGTATAATATGCGTGTATAAAATAATCGTAACGACATTATACAATATCCCTATTGTTATCGGTTATAAAAACGTAGTAACCATTAACCAGGGTAGTACCTATATAATATGGTAGTACATGGAAAAATATTAGTTATTATTATTATGGTAATATTATATGGTATGATAATATTATGATAGTACGTTATTATTATTACCGGTACATTATAGCTTCACTTATCCGATTCGTCGACCATAATAATATTATGGTGTTAACGATGCAGCCGCGGTCGGTTTGCATAAAACAATCAGAAAATTAAATTAATAAATTATCACCGCGTAATATTGTCTTATAGATCATCGGCTGACATTGGATTATAAGTTATAACACGTTTCGGTAAGTGCACGATTTATCCGAAATATAATAATATAGTGTTTGGCTTCGAATTTGCAATGTCGCACCCGTATAATTATTATGCGCAGAATCAACATATTATCATGTTACATTATAATATTATGTATACCACCGATTAACGTGTGAATTATTATGTTAATAATAATTGTTAACACAAAAATCATTACGTGCTTGTAATAACAACGTCGTTGTTTCTGTTGTTGCATACCGCGGTCACGTGGTTAATCGTTAGCAAACTATTTATTGATATTATTATTATTATATATTATAATATCATTACATATTATATTAGTACATTACTGTGATTTTCGGTGTCACTCGCAGACCATCCTATAAAATATGAAGTAATATGGAGCCTCGACATAATTTATTTTATAAACAGGCGAGCTTATTATCAAATACAGAATAGGTAGGTACTCATTTCAAAACTCTGTGTACATATCGAATGTTTAACGTTATTATATTTACCTGAAACACTGTCGTTATTTAGCGCAGAATCGTATCTTTATTATCTCTATTATTGTTCGCGTATTTTGCAGATTGAATGACAACGAAAAATACCACCGCAAAGTAATTTTATTGATTTACGTAGACAAATAATAATAATAATATGGTATAACAGACCGTGTAGTGCGTTTGTGTTCCGTTCACCCGCCAAAAAATTCAAAAAACATTCGACTTACAGCATAATCTGCAAGCGTTTAGTTCTCACTGACATATACATAGTAGTGTTATTATACTATATTGTAATAAATTATGAAACTAATAGATGGCCAAACGTTTAAGACGGGGCCTTAGCTGTATACGATATATTTTAGTCGAGTCAAGTCTCTTCCGGAGCGTTAAAAATCTGATATTTAAGACATTTATTGCTTTGTGCGTTTGTAGACAAACACACCATACACGCGGCGTTTAAAACGTCTTCAAAATAATAATATATTATATTAATATTATTATACATCTAATATAGCAATCCATTAACCGACTGGAAAAATACAAATTAATAATTGTTCAACCTTGGACGGACTGTGCTGTGTTGGCATATTTAATAATATAATATATATTCTGTAAACAATAATTCATTAACATTGTGTCCGATCTTTTTAATAGTTAGACACATATTATTTTGTTTATCTTTATTTTGATGACCTCATGCTCGCGAGGGCTAAACATATAATACTATTATAAACATACCAAATGTATATTTATACAAAAAGAATGATAATATTATATTGTCGTAAAAACGGCTTTGGGCAATGGGCCGCATAACTAATTACTGCACGATTATTGCAGTCTGCAGTAGCTCCTACTGTATAATAATATTACGATCCATATCCAATACCCAATATTGGCGTGAAAGTGTTACGGAAATATTAAAAACCGTCTATAACTAAGTATATTTGTGCATTTTGTATACAGTCGACCTTCGTGATTAGATATGCATACCATTTTAGCAATCGTCCTGTTTACCTAACTTACTCGATATCTATAAAATTATAGCCGCTAATAAGGGTCTATATGACTATATGACTAAAGTATTATATTAATGCTATATACTCCAACAATCTATATGATAATAGCGTTTAAATTTTAAATCTTAATCAATTAATTGTAAGATAACCAGGGACCCAATGATGTAGTATGGTTTTAACCAATAACCATAATAATTTTTCAACGCACATACACATTATTATTTAAAACACTCGTACTTATTAGCCATATAAGTATGTATGTACCTATATCACGATATTATTGTTGTACACTCTTTGGTGCAGGTACCAGGTATACCGCAGTTAACTCGTATATAATATTATAGTATCATTTATTAGTATAAACGATGTCAAGTCGTGTTTGGGAAAATCACGCCCATCCACACGGTTCAGTCGTCGTCGTCGTTGACATCGATATTAATTTAATATTACAATATAATATATTTTGTTAAATTATAGTAATATCGTTTCATTATCGTTGTATGAAAAATCGATAGTCTATTGTCGAAATCCTGGTTTTATATTAAGCACTTAAGTTTTATCACATAGGTTCTACAGTCTACGTAATATAGACACGGGTAAACAATTAGATACATACAGTTTATTCACCGTTGGTGAATTTACGAGGGGGGGGGCGAACTTGGAGCAAACGTCAAAATAGTATGTTGAACTGTATGCACTTGTTTAAATCGTCGTAGGCCTTGTCTGTCCAGCGCTGTCTAGGGCGACCGCTAGTTCTTTACCCATTGATTCCTTCAAGAGCTTTTTTTTAAATTCCATTCAACTACTTACTATTAGTATAATAATTACAAAAATAAACAACCAGTCTTAATTTCAAAATATATCTTTGATATACATATTATTATTTTACAGCACCCCCTGCCCCCCCCCCCGACAATCAAAGAAAAATATTGAAGACCCGCCATTAATAGGTGACCAATACGCATATAAGAATGGATGATGGACGTAAGTGATGACTAATACGGCGCGTGCGACGGATTCAACAACTGATAATAGTTCCGTCGCGTTTCATTCAATATCAAAATTTCGAAATAATTTAATATTTTTATTATGTTTCCATCATCATTACTATTACGGTACGAAATAATAATAATATTTTACATACCTACTACGCGGATCGAAGTGCCGTGAGTCACCGCCGCGGTCGCCCCGCAGTGCAGATCCTATATAATATTGTGCGAAATAGTGCTGTAACATTATACGAAGACTTCGTATACTATGATCGTATAGATGATATTATTTATGTGGCGAGCAAACCTTGAACTCTGCGGCTGAATATGTGTGCGGTGTGCTCTTCGGGATTAACCTTATTCCGCGAGCGCGTGCAGACACGCGTTATTGATAGTGTATAATGTTATACTGTAATAATAATTATTATAAAACCCACCGCCGCCGCCCGTAATGACGGATATATTTTGTACTCGGAATACGCGAAGGATAGTAATATTGTAATATACGAAAATATGTGTGCATGCACAGTGTAATTAATATTATAATAATAATAATATGATTATCATTTAGGTATTTTTTACGATATCGGACGCCAATATTCGTAGTAATGACGCAATGGTAATATACATTAATTGGGTGTTTTTTTCTCGTTATTATGAATATTATATTTTCCCAGATCGATTTGATTTCGCTGAAAAAATTGCACCGGCATTCCGCACCCGTGAATGATATATTCACACGTCTTTTATAATAGACACCTGTTAACCGAGATTATAGAGGCGAACGTCATTAGAAATTCCGGTTCGCGCGCTTTTCCGCTGCAAACTCACGTTCGATTTACCAGAATATTACAGATCGCCCCGATTAAAATAATACATGCCGTGACCAAAGCGTTGGTATAACTCGGTATACACTTCTCAGTTTCTTCAACGCCAATAAATGTCACCAATGAAATCATTATAGGACAATGGTAACATATTTTACTGTTGAAACACCCTATGCATATATACGACCTGAAGTCCACATCACTTATTTACAGAATGCGTCGATTTAAATATTATGTTGATCAAGGATCAAGAGGAGTCTGGATTGGTCTCATCACATTTGCTTTATTTTGTTCTAGCTAAAAAACTTATTCTGCTAAAATGTATTTTATTATTTTTAATTCTCTATTCTACAGAATAAATGACTACAATACCTATGTTTTATAAAATATTATCAAAAGGGATGTCCATAGTATACCGTGGCAGTAAATAACCGATATAAATACCCAACACATTTAACAATTAATTTAAGCACATTAAGTACAATATAAAAGACCCGATATAACCCGTGATATATATTAACCGTTGTCGTATAATATTATCGTTGAAACGCTTCAAACAGCTAAACTTCTAAGTACGACATGTTACAATTTTTACCACTTATTGATAATCGTTCGAGCTTCAGTTTGAACGTATATAAAAATCGAAATCAAAATTCAGCTTAAAAATAAGAGTTTAAGATCCACCTCTAAGACATAAGACCGTAACTACAGAACAGCATGGGTCACAATTTGACTGAAAAACTATATTGTTTTTTGAACGTGTGACACTGCAGTAGTGCAGTCTACGGGTCACTGACGATGACGCAACATCGTGTACGAAATTAAGTCTAATTAGTCTTAATTATATACAAAAATCTACAAACATAATAATTTTACAATATTACAATACGATGAACCCGTCACAAAAAAAAAACGCATAATGACATGTTTTTACTATAACGAGTCATTAATTTCGGCGGTGCAAGCTCAAGCCGCATTACCTAACCAGCGGTAACCACGTTGGTACCTAACCGATGTATTATGACGCGCCTAATTAGTCGAAGGGAGTTCACAATAATTGTTCACATAGCGATTCACTCAAACGATATAAAAAATATGACCACGTACAAGATGTATTATGGAGTGTGTAAAAAATAAATAATACTCACGCGGCGTGTCCAATAAAATCTCAATTACAGTGGAGTAGGGGGAGGGGGGGGACGATCTTTGTACCGAAATATATTATCATAAATCCATATCATAAAATATTATATTTTTGTGTTAACGCGCAACGTTTATTACCAACTAATTTTTGGTTTGTTTTAATTATATGTTTTAAGATTTTGATGTAAGTCTCTTAGTTTATAATCATTATGTATTATTATTCCGTTTCGACGAGTGGTTTTTGTACTTTTATATACATGTAAATTGCACAATATTATACTAATATATGCGTAACATACCTATATAGTATAATACATAAAGAGGTAAAGAGGAGTGATGTGTTAATATCCGACAAAACATATCAATAAGTTCAAAACTTAAAATCATCGAGTGCCCATTAGTATAAATTATTATTATTATTTTTATTGATCAAAACTCTTTAACGACAGTGGTTATTAGCATACAGTAAAGTTAGTTATGTATAACAATTTTTTTTTTCATAACAACATAATTCATTTTAGATTCTGAGAGGAGCGAAGAAGCTAGTGGTTTTACAATGATATTTATTTATTTTTTATATCTTGTAAACAAAATTTCTACTAAAAGGAGTGCTTTGATTTACATATAGTATCTTATATTTTAGCAAATTGAATCAAGATCACTTTAGAGAGATAATTTTTCGATTTTTTCAAAAGTTATTTAATGCCACTGAAAAAAAACACCGAAAAATTACGAAAAAACCACTAGAAACTGAATTTTAATCGTTAACGCTTTGTTTATCACCATAGAAACGAAATAAATTTAAATACAATTTAAAATAACTTGTAAACCTATAAATGCATTATACATACACTGATACTCTGTTCAGAATCATTTTTATTGAATACCGTAATAATACACTATCCTGTCCGAGGACCGAAGGGACGATAAACAAACTTCTAAAACCGCTGACATACTCCACCCCACTGGACTTACCAGCTTTTTGCACATTTAAATATTTTACTAATTTAAATTATTAAATTCTGATATTTTCAATACATTTTTTACTTTGATGTTTTCTTCTTCGCCGGGTTCCGGGTAATTCTCTTGACTGAATAATTATTAATTATTGTGAAATAGGTAGGCACTGAATATATACTGGTATTAAAAATAAATATTTTACTAACTCGTGTACCTATATAGTTAACTTTTGTTTATATATAGATAATAAACTTTATTATCGAGAAGACAATAGGATCATTAATTAAACGACGATAATAGCGTATATTATACTGCTGGAAAGAAATAACATGAGTTTAGCGTCTACACAGATGATGTAATTCATTCGAATAACTAGTATATAATATATGACTCAGGACTCAAAATCATCTATATTAATAATTAATATGTTGGTATAAATTCTGCACAACATTATTATTCTATTATACAGCCGTAACGCTTGTACCTACATTAATACAATAATACTCTATGTATTTTACTACACGGCTGGTTCGTTAACCTTTTTCAGGCGATGCGAACAAAAAAATTAGCACGGTGAATCATTTTTTTTCTGACAAATTTCACATGAAAAACTATAGAACATACAGATTAAGCGTACCTATACATTTTAATATTTTGTGCAGACGGGTTGGAATTTTTTAATGAATTTGTTATTCAAAATATTGAATTTGCGCTCGAAAATCACATTCGACCATTTCCTCAAATATGCCCACGTGTAAATAAATAATACATATTAAAAAATAATAAGAAACCATTCTATATAATATTATAATAATATGTATAGGTACCTAGAAAAATCATAATCGTCGAGCACGCGCCCAGTGCTGCTGAGTCGTTTTAAAAATACGATATTTTGACTCGTCAAGGAGATGTGGTAGAAATAAAAATTTAAGAAAAACAACGATAATATTTTTTAATTATACACATTATACATTATATATAAATATACCTACTATTTACAGCTGCAATCTGCATACTACTTATTTCAAACTGATATTACATAAATATCTAAATGAGGCGTAGTATAATATTATTATTCACAAGGCTTTATAACTAGCTGGTAATTAATAATTTAAAGTAATAAGTTATCTTTATTTTTTTTTATTATTATTATTTATCAACTGAACTTATAGTAGTTAGTTTTATAAAAATATATAGATACCCACATAATTATATAATACATTATAATTTATAACAACTATACCTGGTAATTTTTAATTAAATCTCAGTCATGTTGTAATAGTTACCCGTAAGTATAGATAACTCATAAGGTGTACCTACTCTAACATCATTCATAATAATATTATGTCAAAAACTCTGACAAATTTCTCATCCCTACAGTTAAGACACGGAAGTCATTTAGTTATAAAACAGCAGACCTGACTACCTGAGACGTGGGGTAGGAGTTAAAATACGTTTTGGGTAGACTCTTCCCATTCTTTACACTAAGTCCCCAACATATATGTATAGTTACTTCGATGGTTTTACGTAAATAGCCACACGATAATTTTGTTTACATATACACATTGGTACATTACCTTGCGGTTTAAATCAATAGATTGCGGGAATCGCGAGTTCCGCAAAATTTCGTGTACACATGTGAAGGATTTTAAAAACGAAAACAAATTAATGTTTTACGATATTACTATAATATTAGATTCCTACATAATTTATGTAAACCTAGAAATAATAGTATGTTATATTATAACGCGAGTGCGCTGCACAGACACGCGAAACGGTGCACCGACCGTGGTTGATGTTTTCCTTGATCGTCAAGCAGCGTTTTAAAAAATAAATAAAAAACACTCAAATAATAGGTTACGTGTTGGTGTACACTTACGTATATATGTTACAGGCAGCAGTTGCCTATTATAGATACAAGTAACAACGATTAAAATATTATTATTTTTAGTTCCACGCGCCGCGATCGATGTGGATGAAAATAGAAGCGGTATAATAATATATTAATATGTTCTGATGCAGTGTTTTTACTCGGAAAAAATTTTATCATTCATTATAAATTCTATAGTAATATAGTGTACTAGTATTTTTTTTTATAATCAATGATGGTTCTATGTAATGATTTATTATACCTAGTATATATTTTGTTTTACATATTTTAATATTATATTCGTAAGCGTGCCAAATAATTTGGCTTGCCTCAGGTCCTATCGTCGCGCTTTTATTATTTGCTGTGTTTTTTGAGTGAATATATGTATATTACACTGGAAGATTCATCAAAAATTATCTTTGAGTATATTTAAGAATTTCAAAAATTAGAATTTTAATAAATTCATTATTAAAGGAAAAATTGGGGTGGACATGCTTGGTGAATCAGCCTGTATAGTGGGCAATCGGTGTAACATTTTCATTTAAATTATATTTTTGAAACATGATTTTGGAAAATTATCCATACGCGTTAGTTGCAATCGAATATTGGTAATAGGTTATGAGTTGGTTTCAGTTCAATAATTGTTGTAATATTTATTGAATTGAAATTTTAGCATAGAAACATATTAAAATTTGTCCAACTAAATCAAAATCAAAATGTAAATTGTAAAGTTGTCAAATGTTTTAAGGGTATATCATTAAAGGTAGATCAAAATCTATAGTCCCATTAAAATGTATTCATGAATGGTTAAATGTACCTAATTAAATAAAACAAGTGTTAGTATAAGCAAACAATTGACCTTCAAAGATATTTTACTACATAATGGTATACCTAATATTTAATAATTAGTAAATGTATTGAATAAATTTAAGTTTAAAGTAATTACTATGTAACATTTAGTATTGAAACAAATAGAAAAATAATTATGAATGATTGATACAGGATGGGAAAAATATGGTATAGCTCTTGAAACCTATATACTTCGTTCAATAATAGTATTTTTTACCATTAATCGACACTGTTTGATTAGAACTAAACAAGTTTTGATAAGTATCTAAAAATTACTAAACCATCAAAAGATTTTAATATAAAATGATATGCATCTTAGCATCTTAATAATTAAAATATCGACAAAATCTCAGGAGGTGCCTTGAATAATATTCTTATATCTAAGTTCAACAATATGCCAATTTACTCTAATATTAAAATATGTGTAACAACACAAAATTGGATCTGCTGAGTGGGTCAGAGAGAGAGAGAGAGAGAGAGAGAGAAAGAAAACCAATGGTCGGCTTACATCCTCCTTAAATATAATTTTTAAGGAACAGATCAGGTCCATTGATATGATTGTTTGTACATAGATCTAATCATTATAATCATAATATACCTAACCAACATCGTTCAAAGTTTGACGTTTGGTTTAATAAAATAAAATAAAATATAATAATTTGTAATTATCGCGTATATCTGAAATCAGTATCGCACATTGTATATTAATAAGACCATATATAGGTATTAACATTATCATATTTGTAAAGTCATTGGTCTGTATAATAAAACAGAAGTATATTACATAATACGAAATAAATGCGTGGCACCTTCGCATTATCAATCATAATAATATCCAAACGATGCACTCACGCACATTATTATATTATATACCTACCTACTGCAACTGTGTGCAACGATGCACATTGCACACAGACACAATTATACGCGTCTGATGATTAGCGACCCATTGTCCGTGTAGGCGCTATATTATGCCTATTACAGACAGGTACCGTGTGCGATATTGTATAAAACACAATATCTGTGTACCGGTACGTGTAGGTATATAATATTATATATAATTATATCGTTTTTATTATTATTATTATTATTACTTTTCCATCGTGCCCCGCGTGGTTTCTGATGACTCGCGGGAGCGAAGATCGCGGCTCGTCCGCTTCCCGTAATAATATATATTATAATAATATTATATTACGTGTGCGGCCGATTCGCGCCCGACGCGAGATGGAAAAAAAATCATCTAATTTTACAATTATATAAATATTTTACGCGTAGGTATATGTATACGGACGGCAAAACACGTTTACCACGAGACTAACGACGTGTGCCGTGTAGGTATATAATATGTATAATATTATGAGCGTGGCTTGTGTGTCTGTGTAAAATGAATTCGGTGTATATATGTACGTCGGGGACGATGGCAGATTAGAGGTATACGCACGGAATTCGGCAAGGTCGCTCGTATAATAATAATAATAATAATAATAATAATATATAGATAGTTATTATCATGCCATCGTGTGTGTGTGTGTGTAACTCTTTTCTAACACCGAACACCGTATACCTATCTATATAACATATATGGTATATTTTATTATATACGCGTGAATCAGTAATGCAACGCACCAGAGTCACCTGTAGGATTAATATATATATGTTTTAAAATATACGCACGTATAATATGTATATATATATATATATATAATATATGTACGAGAACTTCGTGAAAAAAAATTTACGAAAATAATTAACTTCGTTCTATAATAATAATGATAATATTATCAACGAAGCGCATCAACCACGGACGGGATGTATATAATTTTGCGAGAATGCATTTTTATTTTTGGAGTGGCTTTAATAGTTTGTTGTTCTTAGTGTTTTTTCTATATGATATTCTGAGTGTTCAGACATAGTTATTATTACTACAATGCCCCCGAGGGGTTTTATTGTGTATATTCAAATTCAAGTATCGGATCACTTTTGAACGAGCTTTTTTACACTACAAGTCTATAAAAAAAAGTACAGCGAAATCTATGCGGGCAACGGTCAACGACTAAAAGGCTGATCAGCAGCGCTAATTCACACATTGGAACATGTGGGGAAGACTTTAATATTTTGAATGATGCCAATATACCCATGTGTAACAAAACATACACTTAATATCCTTCAGTGTACAGTTTTCTTATTCTGAGACTGCGCCCCACGAGATTGCAAGTTTTGATTTTTGGAGGGGATTTATAGTAGTTGTTCTAAGTGTTCTCATTCCATGTTCAGATATTATTATTATTATCACGATGCCTCACAAGGTTTTATTGTATATGTTCTAAAGTATCATTCACTTTACAACAAATTTTTTGACACTGCAAGTCTATAAAAAAAAAACAGTGTAATCTATACGGAAAACGGCTAAAAAATGATCAGCGGGGCTAATTCACACATTGGAATACTTAAATATTTTGAAGGATACTAATCCTTCTGTGTAGCTTACAAACTATTATATTTTAATTATTATCCTTCAACTAACAGTTTTCCTAGTCTGCATTGTCAGTGATACTGATAAGCTTATCCCGCGTTTCATTTTACCGATATAAACAGCAAAATCACTGAACTTATGTGTTTTAGAAAATATTGTAAAATAAAGGAGTTATAGTGTATACTCAATACTCGTATATATTAGAGTATTGGGCGTAAAAATTAGAAATAATAAATATTTTACAAATGTAAATGTAGGAGTACCTGTGTAATAATTTAAACTTTGAATCGAGCGTGAGGTCGTTTTATTACTGTCGTGCGATGTTTCTGATAACATAAAAATTACGTAATGTTATTATTAATTTACGTTAAAAATACAAATTACATCAATATCGATAAATTTCTACTAAAAATTCACCTTGAATGTACATATTGAGGTAATCAACGCGTCAGTTTTGAGGAAGCTATTAATTTATATTCACATTGTCAGTCTACGTAAATTTCAAAAGTATCTGCACTGCGCACGATTACAGACATATAAACACACACACAAATACACAATATTATTGTATACAAAATCTTATGCATTTATAGTTTCTTATACAACACGCATCTCAATACTAATAACTACTTCTGTATAATATGTATATAATATATATATGTTAATTATACTATTAATGACTCTAAATTATGATTTGAGCGATACAATACTCACTGCATATTATTATTATATATTATACACATTGATGTGGGTATAAATGTATAATTGTTTGCTATTGTTTGCAAAATGAAAGTGGCTTTAAGATTCAAAGTCAAGTCCTTCGGTTAAACAATTTTACTCGTGAATATGAAAAATAAACCGTATAATGTTTTATAGCGATTTTGGTACTGGCAATCATCATCTCAACCAGCATAACCAACCTGTCAATACGCACGTGTATTTTATATATTATATAGTTTATAAGTATATAGAAACGGAAGTATAAATTAAACGTGTGACCAATGGGTTATATTAATAAATCATGTTTTTAGGAAATGTGCCTCACGCTTATTTCTAGTGATACGGGTAAAATATGCCATCACGTATTAAAATATGTTTAAACAACTACCTATACCTAAAGTTAATCACCTTCGATTCGATCTTAAATCATGCAGTGATCGGTAATTGGTAAACGAATAGGTGAACCCGTTAATATCATACATCATGATGATTATATTGTATGAATGTAGAGGTATACAGCTTATAATAATAATATATACTATGTCTTTAAATAATATAATATATTATGTTAATTCAATCATCAATGATACGCAATGCGATTCTAGGACGGTTAGTTTTGGTCGAAGCCACTCGGAAAATTGCTGGTATCTATAGTACCTATAATCTACCTAATCAAGCCAGTATAGTACATATTTTGGTCCCCAGTGAATACTGAGACTATTTATTTTCATATTTTATAATAAGAAAACATTTGGCATTATATATATATTTTCAAATTTGTAAGGGTTTACAACTACACAGTATCATAATAGATCTATTTATAAAAGAAATTTAAAAGAAATATGAGTACCTATACGTAAAAAATGTATAATACAATAGATGGAGTAACTTATTTGAAATTAGGTACATAGGATGTCATTATTATCATCAATTTGTCACAAGTGTGTACGAGGGGATCTATCCCCCCATGTAGTGTACGTCCTTGTAGCATACAGAAATACCAAATGATCTCTTTTGCCGGGCGCAACATGCAATATTTATAATCATACTGCAGCAGACATGGATAATTTCCGTGTGGGTTAAAAAATCTGCGATGACAAACGTAGGCGGCATCGAGATAGAGATAGGTATGTGGGACAAGAGTGTGTAGTGGTAGGTCGAACACGAAAATACATTAAGTCACAACAGTGTCACATACACGCATGTCGTACTCGAGATAGGTATACTATAACATGCCTTATACATGTGTGTATAATCTACTGAAAATATTTAAAGCCTCTAAGATTCAATTTATTCCTTACATCAAAGTTCCGAGTTCATCAAATAGAAATTTTAATATACGAAACCAAGGATTCAACGTAGTCGAAATCAATTTGTAAACATATAATTTATTAAATTTTTATGTAATGCTATATTATGCAGTCGACTTAGATGATACCAAAATACGTATATATTTTATTTTAAATTTAACTATACGGTTTATTGATGATTGAATAGATAGATTTGATTTCTAAACACATATTATTATTTTTCCTAGGTATAATGTAGGTAATGTATAAATGGTATAGACATGAGTCACTCTCGATAATAGTATACACAGCAGTAACCCAGACGCTAAATTATTTATGTAAATACGCCCAGGTCACTGTGGTTTTGCCAGTTGCCTGAGCATCTTTTCGCGAATTTTCAAGGTTGATTGTATATTTTCCAAATACTGCGTATTTCTATAATATATGTCTAATGAACGCAGAAAGTTTCATATTATAGACATATAAGTACATTTTTCATTATTATATTTTTTCAGTGATGCTTTTCTATTTACATTTTCGTAGCCTGCTGTCTAGGTACTGATTGAAATACTTCGATTTTTTACCAGAGCTTTTATACCTACGATTTCTTTATTCTCATAGTTGCACAACTTTACTCGCATTCGTTTTTCAAACATGAAAATGTACCGAATATGCCAAATTTATAATAATCGTCTCTCTGCATAACAGTGTTAAAAGTAACATCACTGTTAACCACCAAAAAAACATAATATAATATTATATTTAAGTTTAATTTTTAATTTAAAGGGGTTTTAAATAGGCAACTTTAAAAAATTGTACTGTATTCCATATTTAAAATGTATATTATCAATGTGCTATAAATGTCTTATACCGAGGCCAATTATAAGTAGTGAGGAAGGGTATAAAATATTATATTCTAATGTATAATGGTATATTAGGTATCTATAAATAATTAAAATATTAGTGTAACTGATTCAAGCCACACGAGGACACGTTGTCATAATGTTTCGATTTTATTAAATCCAATTAGAATTAATTACTAGATTTGTTTTGTTTTTAAAAATGAAAATATTAGACACCGATTTTCGACATTAATCATCTTTGTATACTTATTATCATTTTAAGGAAAATTATTAAATTTTACTTTGGACAGATTAATAATATTCATTGCACTTTTGGCGATTGACACCGATATCGGTCTCACCGAAATATTTTAATTTACCACGGTCATCTGGAGTGGCTCTGGGTTTTTCTTGTTTAAATTACGACCTACTGCTGTAAATCGACTGCACTGAATAACAATAGTAATATTATACTCTGATAATTTAAATTCTTGTTCTGTTTTAACGCAGACATTCTAATGCATAATATTATATTAATATACATAATATATACATTATACACTATAATGGAAAATAGGTTGGTGTTAAATACAAAAAAAAAATATCTGTATAGTATAATGTGTGCAAAGGTACGCGTCGTGTGAAATAATTCGTGTCGAAGACTGAAGTGATCGTAAAATAAATAAATAGAACCGTCGTACGTACATGATAATACTATGTAAGCCACGCAATTTTAATAATAATATATGCGGTAGGTGCGACAATAAACTATAAGCTCATAGATGGATTTCGCCATGTGGAATAATGATAATTGATAACTGATAAGGGTGAGATATGACTCCCGCAAGATGAGAAAATAGTCGATACTAACTAATAGAATAATAAACTGAATATTATTATTTTTTTAATATATTTTTGTATTTTTCAGATTCCGTGTACTCAATTAATATTGATATTTGATAGTAGGTACCTATGTATGTATAGTTTTGATGAATTTAGTCAAAAAATCCAATAATAAGTAATAAGTCCCTATACTTTATTTCAAATGTTCGACGTATATAAAATATTATAGTTTCTATATAGGAACAAGTACCTCGTATAACATTTTCCTGTCTATATAAATCAGTGATTTCCAACCCTAGCCCCCAGAGTCACATATGGCCTGTTGCGAAGGTATTCCATGTGGTCCGTTAAAAGTTTTTAAACTAAAACAAAATATTAAAAAGGTAAAATTATTACAAGATACGGTTTTTATTAATTTATGAATTCTTTTAAATGTTCAAAAACATACAATAATAATAGTAATAATAACAATAATAAAAATTACAAAAATTATATTTTTAGATCAAGATAGAGATTATTCGTACTTTTATATTTGGTGGCCCTCTCAAAGATAACTGTTCACCAAAGTGGCGAGCCGAGGAAAAAAAGTTATAAATCATAATTTACAGACATGTAATTACGACTATAGTGCGTTTGTAGTTTGTACATTTATACAGTCGGTGTAAGTACCTACCAATAATAACGCCGTAAAAATTGAATATATAAGGAACTAGTTATTATGATAAAATCGGAGATTTGTGTAAAAATAAATAAATTCCGACTTTTTGATTTTTACGTACCTATACTTACGAAAAATAACGAAAAACCAGTCAGGTGGATGGCACTAACAATTCGCGGTAATAATTGTGTTCACGTTGTACGTATAATGTCGTCTTGCGATGGTACCTAATAATAATATGTGCTAATACCACATAAACACTATATACATAATATAGTAAATATTATTTACTTGTGCGGTATATATCCGCAATACGTGTTTTTTCTTAATATAATTACCTACTTACTTATGTATAAACAATATATGTTTGCATATTATACATTATATTTTATGTATAATATATAAGGCGGTAAAGTCAACACGGCAAGATAATATATATTTTTATAAAGATATTATACGAAACATCATATCCCACCGCAGCTGCAGTTATCTCCTTCCAGTAGGATACGTCGTCGTACATAATGCATATAATATGTACATAAGCGCTGTAGTAAAATCAACGATCACGATCGTCCCGGCTCTTGTTTATATACATATAAAATAATATATTATAAGCGGTCTGTGAAAGGTCTCGTCGAAAAAGAGGGAAAAGATAGAGTGCCTTAGACTGTCTACCTATACTTAAATATATATATATATATAATATACGCGTATATGCATCCCTCGCGGATGTTATTTTAAGTACAATATAACTTATGCCCTGCGCACGGCCTTTTATCTCTGCAGAGTATATTATAATAATATAATGATAACATATATTTAAGTTTGACGTTTTAACGATGTACGCGTGCTATATACAAGTTACAACCATTATATGATATTATACACTGCTGGAGTTATGTATACGTATGGTCGGCATATCCGTTACAGGCAATTTAGAAAACTGGACATTTTATAAAATGTCCGAACAATGTACGTGGAATGAAGAAATTATAATCTGCACACGTGTCACATGACCTGGAAATTTTGTACAATGACCGAGACTATATATTATACCTGCAAGACTTAGCGACAATGCAAACAATTTTAATTTACGTTTCGATTAAAATAAAAATATGATTAGTATATATAATACTAGTTTTTAATTTAATTATTATGGTATACCGCGGTCAATGTAAAAGGTCGTCGAAAAATATAGAGCCTTAGAGTCTAAGTCTTAGACCATCTAAACCCATACTTTTATAAATAATAATATACGTGTTTTGATGCTGTACGAGTGCTATACAATAGTTACAGCCATTATGTTATATACGCTATACACGCTGCTGCGGTTATATGCGGTAGGTATATCAGTTACGGACGAAGTAGCAGAGAACTGGACATTTTATTAAGTGGCCGGACATAATATATTAATACGTATAAAGTGCCCGATGCAGAAGTTGTCTGCACATAATATGACTGGGTCATTTTATACAACGACCGAGACTTAGCTGGACAGTGGAAATGAACAATTTAAAGTTACGGTATTACGATTTAGAAACAAATTACCTAGTATGATTAAAAACTATGTAAAAAGAATGAATTATCATATTTTATTATTATTTATTGGAAAACGGATTTTATCTGATACATCTTATAAACCAGCTATAGAGTATATAGGTATATTATGTATAGTATATAATAGGTACCTGCAATACGTTGTCCAGCAGCTTTGCACTCTGTTATTGACTTTACACAATTCTGTATAAAAAAAATGCAAGATTTTCAACATTGACCGTAAACACATAATATTGTATACGCTTAGTACACGAGATGTCTTATATCATATTGTAAGCGTCACGTTATGACTGAAATTTTAAAATTTCAGATATTATTGAATTTAATTTTCGTTGATGATTCGTGCGGCAGTATTAGTATTTAGTATAACAATCTATAAAATGCGTTCTCGGCTACTATAGCTAAATCTGAAGCTAAATCACGATATGAGTGGGGAGATGGGTGAGGGTAAAATCTTACATACCTACCACCCATATTTACATTATCATAATATATATATATTATATTTATCGCTCAACGAAATCATCAAAATCCTCGGATAACAGACTTTTTAATAACACATCAGTATAATGAACGAACGTGCCTTATTGACGACGAGTGTCCCTCCTCCCTCTGGATCTGCCATTGTTTTTGAACTCCCATAAAAAACATTAAATATACTGTCGAGTGTTTGGAAGAGAAAATTAAAAACGATTATGCGCACGCGTTAAATGAGCGAATAAAAGCGTATAGTGACATTATGCATAATATATTTATATGATATAAATTATTTCCGAGTCACTGTGGTGGACAAATTACTGAAAAACAAAACGAACTGTATTAATTTTAACTTATATATGACATCACAGTATAATATGTAAAATGTTTGGAGTCTTGTGCAGAGCATTTGCCTTTATGTGCGTGTCGTTTTCGCGGATGACTGGAAACTCAAATGATGAAAGGGTCGACGACGACTCGCTTGCATGCATTACGTTATTATTTATGATATTTATGTACACCAGTGAAATACTGTTTTTTAACTTTACGTCGTAATGTGGCGATGCGAGGAAGATGTAATTATTTTATTTTCAGTGTATGCAGATGTTATATTGTTTTTCTTGCGACGCAAGACCGTAATTAGAACAAATTTTCGGCTCCCTCCCCCCCCCCCTCCGGAGTGTACTGAATAATATCATAGTAGACGGTGTATGAAAGAATTAAAAAAAATTGATATGCTTTAAAGCAGTCAAATAAATATATTTTTAAGCACCTATACATAAATAAAAAAGGTCACCTACCTAAAAAAAAGTAAGTTAAAACTAGTTCCAACATTGAGGGTTCAGCTGGTTAATTCTAGTTTAACTACTTAAAATCAGTTTTGACGTAAGGGGCTTGTGAAAACTAGTATTGACTAGTTAAAACTAGTTTTAACGGATTTCGGGTTTTAACTGTAACATAATATACAATAATATACATTTAATTGTACAACTGTTTATTAGGTAGCTAAAGTTTGTCGTTTAAATTATGGTAACTAAATGATTATATGTTGTACAGAAATTATTAGGTTGCACGTGTGTAATAATAATTTATGTAAGATTTGTCCATGGGGCCCGACCTTGGAAAAAAGTTCTAAACTCCCCCGACCTCAAATAAAATCCCAACCACTTGATCGAAACTATATAATATGTAGGAAGTAGGTACACGAATACATCTTGTGTGGAAGACATTAATAGCATTATAATATTAAACTATATAGCCGTACTGTTTTCTTCCATAATTTATGCACGTATACGTCACGTCGTCACGTACATTCAGAGTTTTTCAATTTTCTCGGTATTTTTGCCAAACATTTAGATAAGTCAAACGCTAATAGCTTCAGTGAAAAAGTAGAAACTGTGAAGTTTGAGTCACTCTGTACAGACTTATTTTAATATTATACACGACATATAATAGAAAGACCTGACAAATAAAAAGAAAAAATCGATACTTAATAAACATATGACTAAAATTATGGAATAAATAATTTAAGAAATATAGGTATTTACCCATGTCCGAAAAAATATTTTGAAAAGTAATTGCGTTTCAATTTACTCCAAAAATTTAGATATTTAAAAAATATACTGCTTGACTTGAATAAACGTTTTTACCATCAACGTTTTTCTAAAAATTAGATTAGAAGTATTATTTCATTTATCAGGCCTTATTCTGTTACACTTTGTAAATACTCGCCATAAATAGCAGGTACGGCGGTGGATTTATTATATTTTATTATATATTATCGCGGCGCTAATATAATTTAAAAGAAATGTGTTTATTAGATTACAAAAACTATATATTATAATTTATTTTTTTAAGCGTCTCGTCGTCGTCGTCGTCGTCAGTATAATGACGCAACGTGCGACCAATTGTCGTAGGACGGCGAGTCGGTGTCATCGTCATCGTCGTCGTTGTCGCAGTGTTTTATGGCCGAACCTCACATGCATAATATTATACATACATATAATATACATATAATAATATATGAGAGGTATACAATATATTGTCGTCGTTTTGGGCTCGTAATGCTCGCGTATACCGTTTATTATGATTATTATTATTATTATTAATACACGTACTCGCATTATACGCACTCTGAGAAATGTCACCCACGCCAGGTCATTTACATATCATATATATTGTACATTTTGTACAGCACCACCACCGCGCCCGGCGAGAACGATCGCATTATCGTTTTAAAAAAAAAGTGATATATTTATTATAATATAATATTACTATGCAATAATATTATCATTATGCTATATACATATATATATATACAATATATATGTATACACGCACTGTTAGGCGGCCGGCCTTGCAGTCTGAGTCAAAGTCATTCGTTTTGTACTATTTTTTTTCGACTTTTCTTTTCGGATGACGTACCGTTTCACTTTTGCTCTCGTGCGAACGCGTGGCGTATTTTTTAATTTACTATTTTATTCGAAGCGTGTCTTATCTGTTATAGGGACGTTACATAATTATAAATGTGTATCGCGATCAGTCTTGTATACAGTACTCGCGATAAAAGTATTTGAGGAAGAGTATTCAAATGCTATTTAAGTACTCAAATACCATTGAAAAAAAATGCTTAGACAAAGTATAGTAAAGTAATTTAAAGTATAAATTAATAACAGAGTATAATATTTTTAATAATTTCCAAATTATTTGTATTTTAAATCAAATACCAACATTAAAATACTTATTTTTTTTAGCTTATATATTTTCTATTTTAATTTTAATCGTATAAAATAAAAAAAAAACTGATAGTTTATAACAATATATATTTTTTTTTTGTGAATTATAATCAATTGAAAATTAAAATACGTCGATGAAGAAAACAGATGAGTATTTTAAAATCACACCAAATGAATCGATGTAAACTGCTTTTATGGAATTAACATAAATTATGAAAATTGGTTCAGTTGATTTATAAGGTAAAAAATTATATTTGTAAAAAAATTGAAAGTATTTTGAAGTATCTATAAATACTTTTTTAAAGTAGGTATTTATATTTAAATACTTTTAAAAATAACTATCTGTATCTATACTTGAATACTTTTAAAAAGTATATTTTACAAGACTGATCGCGGTGACGTATAATAATGACCTGATTATGATAATTGTATTTAAGTTGTTTATTTGTGCATAACTTTTTATTCATTCGATATAAAGTTTTTCCGCAGTAATCATGAAAGGTTATATAAATATAATAGAGGTAATGACGTTATAATACGTGTAAAATCTTAATTTCAAAAAAAAAATTCCCAAGTCTTTTGAATTTTAATTGTACGCCCACGGCATACAGGGTGTCCTCCACGATTGTCCTCGCATATATACATACCCCGATGTACCCACCTACTACGTATATTTATATTATACTCCTCTACTATCGTCTCCTCCAACCTATAATTTAAACGTACAAGAGTAATACTCTTTATAAGGACACTAATAATTCAATACTTTTAAAATGTTTGCCGCACGTCATGTATATAAATTGGCTGTATCTCAGATATTATATTAAGTAAAGCAAACGGTTTTTTATGTTTATGCTTTAGTTTAAGTAAACCAAAATCAATTATTGAAAATGGCGTGTTTATATCGATTTAGTTTTTCACATAGTAAGTGATGACAATATTAATAAAACATATTTAAAAAATATGATTATTGGAATATAATATGATAACAGTATTATTAAGATTTAAATACGTCTGCTGCACAGGCTGTATGTTAAATTGTTTTTTTTATATTAATTGTATCTCTATTCGGACTCTGCGTGACTGTAATAATACAGCACCATTAGGCAAATGTCGTTTGATATAATATAATAATGTAAATATTAATGTTACCACATACCGAATACCTATAATATACAGTGTCAATTAAATATTTTCGGCGGAAACTCGTTTTACGTTTTATACGTATATAACGTCATCAATATAATATAACATAATATAATGTTGTACAACGCGTGTTCACCCTTCAACTCGTTTCGATGAAACTCACGCCTTTCCCTATCAAAAACGCAATTTTTAAATCGTCCGTTTAAAATCATTCTTATAATATAATATTATAAAATCATTATAAAAAATATTGTATATCGTCTCCCGTGCGCGTATTACTCGTTTTTTTTTTTAATATTATTTTTAGTCATCCGCTGTTGTTACCCCAATATAAAACCGTATAGATATTATATTATACCTCTATTATAAGGTCGAGTAACGGAATATTTGTTTCATTCTGTTTTATAATGTTTCAGTCACATCGCTAAATAGCTCTTGTACACGGTTTATTGCCTAACACGGGTTTTTTATTCTCTAGGACAATTATTTCAAACGACAACCGGCGGAATCTCGTGCTCGCGGTCTGCGCATAATATTCTCGAAGTTTGTTATTTTTGCCCCTCGACCATCAGAACATCTAATCCGCAGAACGGGCCAAATTTTTAAAACGAAATTAATAATTCAAACGTGATAATATTCCAAAGCAAAAGTATATTATATTTATACTACCATTATAAAATGATATTTAAATAGTATACTACACATATTATTATTGTTATATGTGTATACTGTATTCATAGCAATCGTGACAAAACGACGTTTGATTTTTTTTAGTTTATGTTATTTATGTTATAGTTTCCAGACGTTATTTTATTTTGTAAATATGCATTAAAGGGTTTACGATTGATTGTACCATGATGGAAAAACATTGGTTTATATTCGCGTACGTTATTAGTTATATTAGCTATTACAATTTACAATCATTGTCCAAGATAAGGCTGAGATTTTTACTTAATTAAATACAACTCCATGTCTTATTTTTGTTGTTTTTAAAATCCAACTCTGTTGAAAGAAAATATGTTTCAGTCTTCAGACGAAGTTTGGAGAATTCTTATTTGAAATACTATAGGTATGGCATAATTACTATAATAAATTGTACGGTTACCTGTAAACTTTGTTTCTATAGTCATCATCGAATCTTTTTTTTTTTTATTGTAGATTTATGAATATTAGAAATTTTGTTTGTTTTGTACTATAATAATGTTGATACTGTAAAAAAATATATACCTAATTTTTTTCGGAATATAGTTAAAACTAGGTATGCTAAGGAAGAATGTCTTTAAAAATTATTTCTGTACAGCAAAAGATATATTCAATATCTATAAAGTCTAAAAATACTTATAATTGCAGTATCTAGGTATATTGTACAGTCGAGTTTCGGGAACTCCAACTTGGTCATATGAAACCTTGATAACTCCAAGTCTCCAACAAGCACTTGAAAACCTTATAGACAACTCGAATTTTTGTTCCTATATCCGTTCAAGTATTCATAAGTTATATTTGAATAATATAACTCGAGAAATACGTAAATTGAATTAATTTTTATCGCCTTTGAGATTTTAAGCTATTAAGACTCGTCTGTGTAAGAAATTTGAAAAAATTAAAAAATTAAAAAATATTCATCCAAATTTTGGGTAGACAAAAAAACTCTTGGTTAACTTAACCTAACCTGATCAATACCCAAAATATTTACGTATCTATCAAGTAGGCACTTGAACTACTTATGGCACATAATTAAAATATAATATGTAATATAATCTTTAATCTTAAAATTAAATCTTAAATTAACCAAAATTAATATATTCATTTAATTTAAAGTTTTATTTTCATGTGTATAATACAATGTATGTGTCTTACCATATTATTCATCTACTTGACTATATAATACTAAACTGAAACACCAGATATTTTGTCTACTTACAGTATAGTTATTATTACACATTAAGTTGAAAGTTGTTGTGGTTTATTGTTTTTACATTTTGTATTTTGTTATTAAATACCATTATATAATAGAAAATAGAAATTCAAAATACGATATATTTATTTATTGTATTAACTTATAAGTAATATGATTTTGGAAACTGTTCATATTTTTAAAATGTTATTAAAGCATAATATGTTATGAATAATATTTATATCGTCACACAATTTATAATTAAAATATTGATTTGTAGGTACCAAATTTAAATACATTTGTATAATATACTGGATATTTACCCATCCGGGTATTTATAAAAAGATTCGTCATAATACCTTATGACAACCAAATAATATTACGATTTATGTGTAATGTGTATAACATAATATATTATTGTAATTTACCGTCTTAAACTGGTAACACGTAATTTCGAGAGTTAAATTAATATCGCGGGGGGAGAGTAGGTACCTATAAAATATTGTGTCCAAACACTGCGAACGGCATTTCAGCCGAAAAAATTTTTATTGTACCTACATGTATTTTAGCCGACAAATATTTCAGCCGGTAGTATTTTAGACGATACCTAAGACACGTTTCGGCCAAAATACTTTTCGGCTAAAATACAGTTAGGACAAAATATCTGTGGTTAAAATATGGTTCGGTCAAAATATTTGTCGGCTAAATTATTTTCCATTAATTTTTTTATCAGTTGAAATATTTCCGGATGAAATATTGTCATCCAAGATATTGGTTGAAATATTTTCTGGTAAAATATTATTCGGTCTAAATATGTGTTGGCTGAAATACTGTCAGTGAAAATTCAGTAGTAGTCAGCATAAAGTAACGCGTTTCGCATTAATATCAATATTATTATATGTATTTTAATTATATCGATAAATGATAATATTCACGGACATTTCCGAGCACACACAGTAAAATAATAATAATAATACTATTATATATAATAAGACCTGGCCAAATTTAGGGAAATTATATTGCTTAAGTCAATAAAAATAGGAATTTCAAATCTCGAGAGGTTATAATATAATAATAAAATTAAATTAAATATAATATAATAATATTAAATTTATATACCTAACCGATTAAATTGATTACTATATCTGTGATGTGATATGTGAATCAACATTATTATACAGAAATCGATTACTAAAATAACGTAATCCTAATCATACCAGACGACGAAGGTCGGTCTCTTATATTTCCAATTTTCATTATTATTATTATTATTAAACTCCATAAAAATGTAAGTATATACATACAATTAGTTTTTATAATTCGCAGATTGCCTACACCTTTCCGTTAGGTGCAACTGTATTATAATATTATACAGTTAACCCAAGTTTGCAACACGTGTTCCTTCAGTAAGTAAGTCGTCGGAAAACGTGTTTGTGAAATAATTTTCGTCCGTCCAATGTCCACAACGGTTTGCGGGAACTCAAGTAATTTCTTCGGTATGGAATCGCTGCGGACACTGTCCCGGACGCATTATTATACAATAAATTAATGTTTATAAGTTTATACCTAGTTGCAGATATAGGTATCGAGATATCTCGAATAAATTTTAATGTTTACAAATTGTTGGGCGTGTGCGCGTACTGCGGGAATACGACGTTTCTACTCTGTTATATTTATATCGGCAATTCGTTCAACAAAGATAAAAGTACGTTTTTATGTTATGGATTGGTTCACGCACGAACGATGAATACAGTCTGAGAGTGTGTCTCACCACATAATTTTCACAAACACAGTGTACAATAGGTAAACATAATATATTATACTCATAATATGACAATCCAATATTTTATCGGTGTATCCGTGTATCCGTATTGGTCCCGAAACGTCCGAATCGGTTCCCAGGTTGTTACGAAGAGTACATCCGAATGGGCGTAGACCGTTCGCCGTTTGGGCGAATAGACCCCAAAAAGGGGTATCCCAAACTATATTCGGCTTCTGAAAAAGTCTTTGGAGTTCATCATTATGCAATTTTCTCCATTCTTTAGTTAGTTTACCCAAAGACTGCGTAAATTTTCCGTAGAACTTTACTTTCGAAAACCACTAGTCTCGATTCTTCCGTTTTTCTCAGTGCTCACGTTTCCGAGCCGTATAGAACAATTTATTGGTCTTAGTAATGTCATGTACATCTTTATTTTTAGGTTTTTGGATAGGACTTTTTCCAGTCCGTGATATCCTTTATTTGCTTTTTGTATCTTTGATGGCACCTCTGTCTTAACATCGTTATCCTTTGTTATGATTGATCCTAGATATTTAAATTATTGAAGATATTTATTTTTGAAGTTTTGCTCGTCTATTTCAATATATTGTTCTGGTCTATAATATATATTTCTTCGGCTAGCCACTAGGTAGTAGGTACTCTGTTTTATCATCATCAACAGTTAGGTCAACTTTTTTTGCCGTATTTATAAGTTTATTTCCTAAACGTTTTACCATGTCTAAATATTCTCCAAGGAGAGTGATATCATCTGCATAGGCTAACTGCCCAATTTATTGTAATCTGACCTAGAGTAACTCATTCTAAAATGTTTGTCTCACGTATAACTTTCTCCAGTACCAAATTAAACAGCATCCCCTTGTCGTCACTTTCGTTGGTTGTGATGTTACGTTATTTATCTTGACCTTTATATCCATGTGATTAAACTAACTTCAATGAGGTTTTGGGGAATTTTAAACTATTGAGGATGTTTATAAGGCTTTCTCTGTAGATAGTCATATGATTTTTTTAAACCTATAAATAATATTATGTGTACATCCTTTTCAAATTCTACGCGTTTTTGGATAATTGGTCTAAGTATGAACATTGTGGTCAATGGTAGATATATATTGGGTCTAAACCCACCCTGATAGTCAGTTTATTTTCTGCTATGGGTACCTACTATCTGGTATAAAATATGCTAAAACTTTATAAGTTGTATCTAATTAATGCAGTACCTCAGTAATTACTGCATTTCTGTGAATTTTTTTTTTTATTAATAGGACAGATTATAGATGTATAACCCCAGCCTTCTGGGAGCTGTTCATACGCGTTTGTTGTTGGCGAAAATAAACTTACGGAAATTTAGTATGCAAAACAACTATAATTTAATGACTGGGAATACTTTTAACAAACCCTAAGATACCGTTTTTTATCAAACAAATAATTAATAATAAAATGATAATTAGTAATAAATCATTTTTATGAAATGTATTATAATTATTGTTTTATTATATGGATTTTTATGACGATATTATATTGTTTTAATATATTGTTTTGTGTAAGTGTTCGTATCTAAACATAAGTGTTCAAATATTTTTTATGCCAGACTTTCTTCTTACGACTTTTTTTTCCGTGATTCCAATGCTCATGAGTACCTGACTTATAGAAGCTATATAATAATACTATATGGTACATTTTCAATATTTCTGAGCGGTTCACGTCTATATTATGAATTGTTCAGATATCATGAGTTATAGGAAGTCACGCCGTATACATAAGAATATTTTGCATTGCATAATTTAATTTATATTATATTATTATTGTTACTATCATATAATTAATAATAAGTTTAAACGTCCCATAATATAATACATTACAATTTATAATATCATTATTATATATGCATGTATACTTATGTAGGTATATCGCGTATTGTATAGGGACATAGATTGTTATAACAACAATACGATCAAAACAATATTATAAACCTATATATATACGTAGATACGGTACCTATAAGTTATAACCTATACATTTCATATTATAATATTATTCAAACGAGCGAACGGGTGTATATTTTATGTACTATTATACGTAGGTTACCTATACAGAGCGATTGGGAGTATAGTGTACCATTAATAATTTCAAGTTGTAAACGTGCTTAGACACTATCTATACTATATTATAGTATACAGTACCTATATAGATTATTGAACTTTAAATGCTCATTGCGTTTAAACAAAACAAAAAAAAATTATTAGTTGATATTTTATTTCTTATCATTGACATTTTTATAAAAGTATTATTCTGTTTAAAATTACAAAATTAAATACGTAGGTAAACGTCTTTATTATATTATATTTATTTGATTTCATTAATATGCGGTCACTTTAAAAATTAAAATTTTAATTTTGCATAATACTATGTATTATTGTATATTATCATCTAAAATGTCGAAAACAAATAAAATTCAATTTAAACCCATTCACTGCTAAACTAATCACTCTATATAATATGCAATTACAAATTACCGGTGTTTGGGATCGCTAAACATATTCTGATATTATAATATTTTTATGCGTGTTATAAATAAAGGTACATACCTACCTATAATATATTATAATAGTTGTTTATAAAGTTTCTTAAATATATATATAGGTAGTGTCCATTGAAACCATATTTTAAACGTCTAGCAGGATATCCTTGTAAATTTGATTTAATATAACATGTACTATGGATAATTATAATAATATTATTTCCAAGACAATATACAAAGTACGAACATCTATAATTAATTGTAAACTGGATAATTTTTTTAACAGTTAACACTCATTATCTCGAAAAGTATTAACGTTTTTAAAAAAGTATTTTTTTTTACATAATATTAAAGTCATTATAAAACCAAATTTTTAATTACAATTATTTTAACTACATTTTTAAAGTTGTTTAAGTAACTTTTTAATTGACAACATTTTAAATTTTATTTTCCAAACCAGAATATTTTGATAAGGATTTTGATATACTATAAAAATAACAAATTTAATAATTCATTCATAGATAATTAGTCATAATATCTTTTATAAGTTATAAGTACGTAACTGTCTATATTCATTTTAGATGAGTGAAGTAGTAAACTGACATTTGCAGGGTATTTTTATGCATTAAAATGTTCTAAAAAATATTCTGCTTAGGAATATAAATTAAAAAGGGGTGAAAGTAGGTAAGCACTCTGCTGTATAGTAGGTGTCAAGATTACTTCATCATTGTAGAGTATCTGTTAAATTTTAATTCAAAGATAATTAATATTGCGTATAAAAAACGATTCCGAGCTAAAAGAGTTAAGACTGTGAGGTCCATCAGTGTGTCTATTTATGTCGCTCTTAAGGTAATTTATTTTACTATAAGTAATAGTGGTATAGGTATAAATAATTTTTTTTCGAAAACATTGCATTTTAAAATGTCATTGAGTGTTTAAAACATAATAATATATGTACGTTAAAAGTTTTAATTATCCAAGAATAGTATTCCGAAATTAAAACAAATAATAAGTAAAATATTTATCCTTTAGAGAAAAGAGTAATTTTAATTATAACTACCTTATTTAGATTAGATAAGCATAAGCCTTCCCTCATTTATTTTATAGAACCGTTAAATTATCAGCTTTAAAATTATTCGTAACGTATATGTATAATTAGTAATATGTACCTACCGTATTTCGTCGTTAAAAAAATATCTTGAATAAAATTTCGACAATATATAATAATATATATATATATATATATATATCACATGTTTGAATAATGGTGTATGATGGGGTTAATAATAATTAATATTGTGATTGATGACTGTGTACTTGCCTATAACCACGCACCTCGAACTAAATATATTATAATAACGCACAAAGAATATTATAATGTTTAAATTACCGTACGTGATCTGGTTTCGTTTAAAATGAAACGCGAGTGTGTATAAATTGAACGATTCTAGTCTGGAGATTTATTTCGCGTTGAATATAATATTAATGATCGTCTACGATACGTCGATAATGAATCACGCGGGTTTCTCATTATAAAATATGATTGTACATTAATATTGTGTTTTTTATACAGTTATTTTATTGTAAATTAATATCTCTTTGTATACCTATATCTATAATGTCTTATGATAATATTATGTAAATTGACAGTGGCCGACGACGATTATAATTGTTGTAAAACGATCGGATCAAAAATACAATTTTGGTTTTTTACTATAACAATAAAATACCTTGTCTTTGAAAATTTTTGTTAAACTTTAATACTTGTAATAATTAATTATCTTGTATCTGTGCACAAATATTTACTATACTTATAAAGTGTGTATGTTGTCATTGTATGCGTGGTTATTTTTATTAATTAATAATTATTTGAATTGATAATAATAATCTGGAAGTCAAAAAAAAGTAAAATAAAAAACGTTTATTTCTAACAAAAAATGTTTATATTGTACCTACCGACAGCAATATTGACTTATTTTTTTTTAATAGTAACAACTTTTTTCTAGTGGATTATGGTATTAATTTTTTACTGAAAACGTTGTTGGTTGAAAACATTGGTTCATTATTTTATTACTACTGCCCTCCAAAGTTCAGTAAACTGATCAATATAGTTTTGTTAAAATAATTGAAAATCAAAACGCATTTCATTTACTGTTAGAGCTAAATGTATATTGTTTTAATATTCTTTTAATAGAATGATTTCAAATGTTTTTAAAAAACTTAATAGGATATCTAATGAATTGCACAAAAAAGAAAAGAGGATGAAACGACACTTTTTCAACGAGTGATTGGTCCGCAGAGTACTAGGCGCCCAAAAACTTTAAATACAAGTTGGCATAATTATAAAATGTATTCCAATAACTAGGAACGGTAATAAATTTAATATTAACTGTCAACAGTTTTCATCAGCAGTCATCCACGTCGCATCGTTGCTACAGTTCCGATAAAGATACGTAATATTATTTAATATTATTTTCTTTAAGACAAATATTTGATCTGATATTAAATAAGTTATAAATACTTCTAATTCAATTAATTAAATTACTTAACGGTTTCTGTTTAGAATAATACTTTTAAAATGTTCAAGAGTAAATATCTATATAGGCACCTAAATGTTTTTGTACTTTGTTATGCTTAAATTGCTTACATTCACATTTTTATAAATTTAAAACCATATAAATAATAAAACATATTATTTTTTTTTTACAATTATTTATTTATAAAATGTAGGTACCTATTGATATTCTTTTTATGTTTCCCATTTACTAGGTAGGTACATATAATATATAAAACTGTATATTTTTTTATAATTATTTATTTATAAAATGTAATGCTGCTGCAGCAGTACCTACGTTATAGTGTTATAATTTTTATTCTACTAATACGCGCAGAAATATCGTTGACAATTATTAATACCTACAAAATAATACATAGATTGCGTTTTTTTTCTCCTGAAATAAAATTTGAATTTATCATTTTGCAAGTATTATTGATATTAGAATAATTAATAAACTCGTTTCAGCTGCGGTATACAATTATACTCTTATAATGTTTATAAAGGTACGTATAAATTCTGCGACTTCTGGTTTATAATTTAGTAATTCAATTATCGTCAATTTTAAAATTGTATTAAATTGTATTTTTAATTGACAAATCGGGATGCCCGCCTGAAGTATAAATCCATACAATAATATCATTTTGACGTGTACAGTGTCAATGTGTCAATATGCATGTGCATTGTTCATAGAGGTAGGCACGTATATAATAATAGTATTATGTAGATATTATATTATATAATAATATATAGGTATGCACGTCGCAATCGTAATCGGTGACCGATCGTTTTAAAACGATCATTCTGTTATTGGCCATCACACCACAGTCCAAACAGATGCACTTATGTGCATTCTTCCATTTTTATTATGTGCGAATGCGATATAATACCAGCTCACCGCGCGACGGGTTGTGTCGTTTTCAGCCTTCCACCGGGTCGCACGGATAATAATTAGCCTAAAGCATTCCACAGAACCTGTTTCAATTCTCGTATAATATAAGTTTTATTCATATATATAACGAGGATTATATGGCGAGCGAAAAGTGTTATTAAAAAATATAAACGGCGCTGGCACGCCTTTTTTTATGAGAGTATAAGGCGTATAGTTTTACGTGGTTTATTGCGACTGCAAGAAAAGGCTGCAGCGATTTAAGCGATTTTTTTTATTTTACTATTTCGGTATTTGCGCCAGCTCCGAGTGACGCATAATAATCATTTATACTGCAGTAGTCTGTATATAGTTTTAGCAGAGGTTCCCAACCAGGGTGCCGTGAACTTGAGTCGAGGATGCCGTGAAATTATTTCCAATATATAAATCAAAATGTACAGTCAATTGTAATCAATTTTTTCACAATTTAAAAAAATTATTTTATGAATGTCATATGGTATGTGTTTAGGGTACTGAATTAGTACTTATTACACAGATGACGTGTGTTTAATATATGTTCGATTATACCTAGCTAAAAATACCAAATAGTTATAAAATATAAATACACGATGATATATTATACTATTGTATAATACACCTAGAATAATCATAGTCATAATCTGGGGTAAATTATTGGGGTTGGTGGAGGGGCAATCAGTGGTAATTGGTAAAACTAAAAATCTATAAGGTAAAACTACACATCTTATTTACCTAATATTTATTGGGAGAGTTTCCCGCCTTGCCCTCTCTCCAAATTACGCCTATGCCTACGGTCTCTCCAAATTTTTATAAAATATATTAAGATGCCATGCATAAAAAATGGTTGGGAACTTCCGAGCTATAAAGGTAGGGTACAGGACATTTTATTCAATTAAAGTTTCTTGCAATCTGCGGGTACAAAAAATAAAATATAATATAATAAGTAGGTACCAATAATACCTGCTTCTATAGCCATATTATAAATATTATTGCATTGGAGGTGTATGATTCCCATTCCCAGTATATCATTATTATGCATAGTAAAATTACATATATTTTATGCGAACGACTATTTGGTGTTGGACGTTATTCGCGGACATAATATTATCACAAACCACTGCAGCACGATATTATATTCAACGCATAGTATGTGTGTTCGTAATATATTATATTATGTACGTGTAAAAGGTGCAGTGTGTGCATCAGAGAAAATACGGGTGAAACGAAATAGCTGCAGCGTTCAGTGCAATTTGCATTTCGATTCCAACATTTGTCTCCCAGAGACAAACCTCGAGCATATACATTATTATAATTTGTGCGTGTATATACAATATATTTATAGTTAAATATTCAAATGGTGTGGTTCTATAATATTATGTAAAACCGATATATAATATAAAACCTATTCATCCCACCCCTTCCCCCTCCAAAGAACAATGCAAGCGTCTTGTGAATGAAATAGTTGTATGTATATAAATAAGCGTATACATACATAATAATATGTTTATTTCATTCGCAAATGTCGTGCCGTATAAAACGAAACCGATAAAATCGACCAAAGAACACAATATTAAAATGCATAAATATAGGTAACAGCAACGGTTTTGAAAAGAAAAAACATCGGTATAGCTGGTATAACTTGCTGTTATAATACCTAAACAATTTGTTTCCAACTTTAGACTGCTAAGTTAATTTACCATAATATGTATTATTATATATTTGACAATTTTTACCAAAATAGTTTAAGATTTCAACCTGATATTATAATGCTTATACATATGTGTTGCAAAAAAAAAAACTGATTAATTTAATGGTTCACTAAAATCTAATGGACCAATCATTTACTACTAAATTCTATTTAAGGGACCATTAGCTCACTATATCGATTCATTAAATGTTTAGTGATTGTTTGTGCAACTTAGGATTAGAAGGTACATTAAAATGCATAATTATAACATCAACGGTATAGGTGCCTTGCTACTATATTAATATAATCTCTATATCATTTGTTTCGAACTTTAGACTGCGAAGCCAATTTACCATATTACTACATATTCGTCAATGTATATAGTAAAATATAGTTTGAGATTGCAACCCGATATAATACATAGTCAGCAGTTTTTTTATGTATAGGTTCTTTATGTTTATTATTGTATATATTATGCATAATATACCCTTGGTTTGGTTTCAGTACTAATAGTGGTATCATATTATTATGTAGATATTCCATCACTAGTACCTATGTATAATGAGCCTACTGCACATAATTCTTTATATTATATGAAAGGAGCACAAATTTGTATGTACTATAAAGTATAACCACAGTAAATTATATATTCAGAAAAAAACATGGAAATATGCAAAAAAATAATTTCTAATATATTTAGTTAATAGATAGATATAATAATAAAAAATCTACATAATTAAACCATTTATTTGATAATTATTCATATATTAGGTATACAAATAAGTAGAAATACATTTAACAACTTCTTTAAATATTTAATTTAAAAAAAAAAATAGTTAATTGTTTGACAATATGACTATGAACAAGAAAGTTCACTCAGTGTTAAAGTTTTAAAAACGATGAATTTATATTACAGTTTACGGAAAACGATGGGTTTTGCAGTCGATAATTACGTATTATTGAAATTTCTACTCGGTGAGATATTGTTTTACACCTTTATTAGATTCTGAAAATAGTTCTTATGTATCATTTATTCATTTAATTTCACTTCAATATACGACAAATAGGCTTCAAATATTTAATTACAATATTAATCAAATATGCAAAAAAAATTGTCACATTAGCTTGAACCTAAGATTAGTAAAGATTACTGACAATAATCCAAAAATAGTAAAAGGAAAAAATATACATTTCAATGTATAAATCAAAAAATATTGTGACCATGGCGATGACTTATGTGTGTTTATGATGAGTTAAACGCAGAATCGTTCTAATAATAATTAGCATGTTTATAAACATAATATTATTATGGTCTGCGCTTGTTCTTGCGTGTATCTCAAATTCTTCATATTATATTCATATTTTACTATTGTGCATAATTTTGAAAAATTCATCCTCGGCCCTAGAGCAGTTGAGCTGAGCGCTGACAAGCCGAGTGCTAACTAAACTGAGAGCTCACTATATCTGAGTGCTGACTCTTTGGGGGTTTTTTCCGTTTTTCCACAAAATTGGAAAATATGGTTTGCGTATTATATGCGACTATAAGTTTGGATTTTTATTCAGATATTTTATTTTTATAAATGGCATATATTTATTATATAAACTATCCTAACCTGTATTATAACACAGTATTATATTGGATTATTCTATTTTTCGGTTGCTTGTTTATATAAGTTGTCGTTTTCGAGTACTTAGTTGGTTTTTATTTTTATTTCATTTTTAAATTATTTGTCTTTTTGTTCTATAATTTATGTACTAGCATAATATACTTAGATTATTATAATTATGAGTAATATTTGATGATTATTTAAACTATAGTGCTGTAGGAACTTCTGGGACCCCACACGAATTTTCCCAGTGCGGCCTTATATTCATGAAATTAAAATTAAATAAATAAAAATTATCTCTGTATGGATTATCAATTTACAGAAGACAAATATTATTACGATTCGTCACACTAATTTGACTGCGTAAACCACGTGCGTATACAATAACAAACAAGTACGATATTTGAAAGAACTTTGTGATGGCAGTCGACTTAAACGTTTGTTTATGCATACACATAATATAAGTATTATAAGTCTAAACGATTAAGCTAATTTGAGTATTAATATAACTTGCACGTCACAAGCGGATGTATAAAACGCAAAACCCAATTAACTTGTCAAATTTAAATGACGACCAATTCATCACAAACACGAGACACATAAGTTATATATTATTATATACACGCGGTACCTATAATCCTCGAGCGGTTTATAAGTAACTATATAAAAAGTTAAAGGGTTAGGCACGTGGTATTTGGGGCGCAAAGTATATGGTATTATACCCTTCCAATATATTATAATACCTAATAATATACTATTATATTTTATTAATTTTTCTTGTTATTTTTTCTCTTTAAATACTAAAGTATATAATATATTTTCCACCATTGACTATAGTAATACAGTAAAATTTAAATATTAGAAGTTAATAAATACTAACATCCCATATCAACAGAGAAAACGTCTAAAGATATTGTTTTGGCATATTATATAGATACTAATAATTATTGTGTAAAAAGAACTATAAACAGCTGTGGCCATTATACTTATTGGCTATTGTACATAATATATTATATTTTATTTTAACTGAAAATAATGAACTGTTTGCATAATTTTATAATTTCTACAGTGAAGCAAAAATGTCATGTTTTTATTTTCATGAGTATCAATTTTATTTCATTGATCAGATTGTAATTGTGATCTGTAATGAAAAGATATAAACTGGCTGAACTGCAAAGAGATACCAATATTATTAATCATATTTTGTCATACATAAGTTGCAATTTGCGTTCAGTTTTACAACATCAAAGATGGATGGGTATCAAAATTCAAAATTGATAAAGTGATACAAACAATTAGTAACAAATGTGTTTGATTAATGATAATTATATATTCCGAAAGTTCCGCTATTCCGTGAAACCATTGATTATAAATACTAGTATTGTATGTATAACTAAGAAGTGGTGCATTTTTCTTTCAGTGTACAAATTAAAATAATTATAATAAATATATAAATATAAGTATATAATATCTATAAAACATTAATCGAAATTACACATCATAATTATTATTTGTAATTTTTAAATTATTTTTTATTTTTAGACGATAATATAATATAAGCTTTTTATAGTACGATTTTTAAAAATATAAATTCTTATTAATTTTAAAATAATTTGGGATATGGGCGCAAACGAGCTAGGTCAGGTTAACACTTTGTCAACACGAAGAATGTGTAAATAATATCTACTTAATAGTTATAGTTATGCTATATAATAATAACAATAATAATTATTATTATTATTAAACGAAAATGTTTACCAAATAGCGACCGGTATAAACAGGAAACTGCGACACATAGAATCCAAAGGTGTTTAGAAGTTTAAAATAGGTACCTATGTTTAAAATTTGTTTTATGCATAATATATCGTACTATATAGTATAAAATGTAGTTATTATAATTATTTATTGTTATATAATTTAACTGTGTCAAACGATCGCGGGATAAATGGCAGTATTAGGAGAATAATTATTAATCTGACACGCAGTACACTTTTAACATTGTTAAATGGATTTTCAATACTCCAATTTCTTACAGTTATTTGTATGAGTTTAGGATTTATTTACAGCGGCTACATATTATTTTGATTTACCTATTCCACCGCAAGAATTCGTAAAATAAATGGGGTTATTGCACTTATTTATACAAACCCATCTCATCACTCTCGCTGCTGTGACAAATTATATTCATTTCCGTGTTTATATTACATTATCATACGATACGATACTTATATTATATACTACACGCACATTATTACTATATAGTTTTGAACGTTTTGCGTTCACATATTATTATAATACCTATTTGCACATTACTCGCGCACAATCGCGATACAGTATATACACACAACGGTGCAATAGTCTCCCTATTTTGCCACACCGCGTTTATATTTTATAGGGGGCGATTGAGACGAAGCAGTTTTTCGCAAAACTTCGCCTAGAGTGGTATTTTCCTACGCCAATTCGTATACGCGTATACAATTCGTTTGCCCCTGGGACATGGGAGGAGGGTTGTTATTGCGCCTGCAATTCGATCGATTTTGTTTTCATAGAGTTTCGTCAAAACGCGTATCCGTCGATGCACCGACGACGACGACATGTAATATATTATATAAGAGAGCAAACCAATGCCGCGTATATTGTACACGACGACAATCGCGTTCAGTCCCCTTTTATTATTATTATTATTATTATTATTATTTGAACGTAGTTGAATATCCGGTCGCCAAAAGCTGTCGTGAACGTGATGGAAAACGATGAGATGAGATTTGTTTCCAACAGAAAAATAATATTGTTGTTGTCAAAACTGTTGGTTATAATATTATTATTATATATTGTGTCTGTCTCCGCGAATTCGACAGCCTAGCCCGTATAATATTATTTTTACCTTCGGGGTGTACAGATGTACGTTAAGATACCTTCGATTGAGAACGGCATTTTTTGTAATACCATCGCAGAAACGCTCGATTTTTTCCAGTGTTGTCAAATTCAATAGTCGTTATCAAACGATCATTTGAGATTTTTGAAATTAAAATTCTAATCAAAAACGATTTTGAAATAAGCTACGGTTGAACATGGTTAAAAAAAGAAATACCTATAAGACAAAGAGACAAAACAATAAATATGTTATGTAGTAGGTATGTAGGGAATAAAAATTCAAGTAGTTGATTAAAATATTTAGACTACAGCTGAGCTTACAATAACCACTATAACTGACATATATGTAATTCTTGACATATTTGTATACATAATTTTTATAAGTGAACAATTATTAATTACCTATCTATTGAATATTATACATAAACATAATATAACCATGGATATTGATTCCAAATTTATATCAAACTTAATATTACAAACTTTTTTTTATTGATTGGGTGGCAGACGTCCATATATTTGTATAAGATCATAATAAATTATTAAATTATGACATTTTTCGAGAATAATTGTATTACATATTTTATTTATATTTCCATTATTGAATCTTTCGATAGTCAAATAAATAATATGGCACGTAAATTCATTCTCAATCGTATTGGTTTTTTGAGTCAGTAGTAAGTATTCTTTGGTAATATCAAAAAAGTTCAAAAAAGGTAAAACGTTATCAATCGCTCGACAGCAGTACAAGGCCCGTCATTATTGTTTTTCATTTTCAATAGTGTAATATAATTATTAATATTTAAACGAAAAAAAATGATAGACTATTTTCTGAATAAACAGAAATATCCGTACCGTGTTACACGCATCATATTCATCTATCAAAATAAATAGGTAATATTATTATAGCAATGATTCCGAAAGCTTTTCCTGTTTTTCGGAAAATTGTTTAACGCGCTGATTCATCGTGTTGTCGGTTTAATACTCATCGTTGTAACCGGTCATATGTAATTATAAATTGTTGTTGCTGTTGTTAGTACGCGAGTTTATTACTGAGTACCTACTTAATAGTAATGCACCGGCAATTAATACATTATTACGGGAGATCAAATAGCGATAATATGACAAAATGATGAGTAATAACTGTCCGAGATAAATGACAGTGACTCGTCTAAAATACTAACGTGCGATATAGTGTGCAGCGTATAATTTTATATGATAGGCACATACAGCCTACAGGCTACAGGTAAGTACATAAAAATGCATCAACCACGAGTTTGTACCTATCGTGGGTCTAAAATGAAAAGTTTCTCAATCGTTTTTGTGAAATTTTTCGGGAGAGTAATTTTAAGGTTTGAGTTAAAATATTTCACACTTTGTACGACAATTTTTTTATACTTGGAGTTCCAAAGCCTAAAGCAATTTGTATATTTTAATTCACAAAACTAAATTTTAAATTGTTTATTACTTAAAAGTTCTAAAATTAAAATCTTTTCATCCTAAAATAAAATAAAATAAAAAGTATTTAATTAGAACTCTTACATTATTATTTATAATTTTTTTTGTTTAGTTTTTTAATGATAAAATATTAAAAACGGTCACTCCACTCGCTTGTTCTCGTGATAATATAAATACAACTATAATATTATAATAATTATTATTGTACGATAATATTGTAGGTACTTTGGTTATGTTAATCGAATTAGAACCTTTTCATACTAATGTTTTGTTATTTAGTTACATTAACTGAGGGTTTTAAATTTGACTGTGTTTATACATTTAATTTTTGGATATTTATAACCTGTGACATTCGTTATAAACCGTTTAAGTACTTTTATAAAAATAATAATAATTAGGTATCGTACAATCATGAATATTATAGGTAGCTAAAAAGATTCACCTTTGCATTCTAAAATCATTTCTATTAAGAAGTGACTCTTGAAAAGTATGTGATTTAAAACCTTTTCATTCTAGACTCACTCTGTACGGTTTTAATAGACAGTTATTTTAACGAAATAAAACATTTTGAAATAAGAAACCATATACGTTCTTTTGAATTTTTACTTTGTGGTATTTGCACTCGGGAGTCGCGTTGCTAAAAGCCTGTAGGTGACACATCGGGCGATTTATTGTAAAAAAATATACTTAAATTCACCCTCGAACTTTAATAGATCCCCTTTGGCCTTCACTGCTGATGCGATGTAGTGCTTATACAAAAAAATAGTGTAGTTTGGGCTGTATAATACATATTTTACTGATTACAAAAATATCTTGTTCTATGTGGAAAAAAAAATATATAATTTTATAAAGTTAATGTTTTTCCGACTTTTAACAAAATAAAAAAAATAAAATAATTTCGAGTCAAGTACAAGCTGTATACTTTAGATTGGAGACGGAAAACGGTTTGTCGCGCTGCACTTAGGGTTGCGGATGATTAATGGCCAAGGTGCTCAGGAGTTGGCACGAAGAACAGCGGCTGTGAGGTCGGAAAGGATTTAATAGGATCAAAGCAGAGCCCTAAACCAAGCAGGCGAGCGAAGACTTCAACGGAGTACCCTTAAACGGCCAGACGCGAGAGATGAATATTATAATATATTATATATTAATTAAATAATCCATCAACCTGGTTGGAAAAAGACAATAATAATATTATTATTCATAATACCATGCCCGGTTTGTTTGTGTGTGTACGTACAATATGCCGTCGTGGGAACTTCCATGATAATGTAATGATGTGATCATCGAGTGATATGTATTATACATTTATACCGCGAAGAAAATTCAATTGCCGACAAACACGCGTATCTGCATATTATTATATACCTATATGTACCTAACTATATTATACAACTGCATAATATCGCTTTGAATATAATTTATTATTATTGTGATAAATACGACCACCTCGCGTGGCGTTAATTAAATAGGCACGGGTTTCGGTCCGAATATACATATAATAATATTAAATCTACACGCAGGACTACGGAGATATGATAATGATTAACGATATTGTATGTAGGTATGTATAGAAATATTATGGAACGGCTCATCTTTCGGACGTTCGGCGGCCGGCAATACGACAAAAGTGTTCAATTCTATATTTCTTACAATTAATTTATAAATTATTATTTAGATTTTAATAATACTGTCGTCGCGTACCTATAACACTGTAATTGTATTATGTCTTACATAGGTGTTTTTCGCAGTCTGAATTGTAATAAATCCAAATTAGGACATTTTTATATATATTATAGTCGTATGACGTCAATTGTAAGACGCTTAAGGTCGATATAATACAAACACTTTAATGTAAATATAAATTTGGAGTACTGAATTTGAAATATTTCAAAATTTTAAATTTCATTTTTGAAATATTTCAATAGATTATTTTTTTTCTTTTAAAAGTAGTTATTCAGTTATATACAATATCAGAAATGATTTTTGATTGCACACACAAAATACTGATAATGAATGTCAACCAAGGTTAACGAATTACTATGTTAATGGTTATAAATTAGGTATAGATGGCATGATCTATATAATATTATACCGGTTAAATTTATAACTTACCAATTGGGTCCTTATTGGCTATTATTTATTAATTATTTGTTGGTATTCGATACAATAAACCAACTTTTTAAAATGTTCTCTTGCTGTAAGTTTATAGCTACAAACTTTCTTTACTAACAAACTTTTAAACTTATAAACTTTAAAAATAAATTACATGACATTATAAAAACCTATAAATCATAATACGTGATTTAATTAATCTGGTTAGAAAAACAGCTGTATAAGTGCCACGTGTTTGTATCTATATATATGTACGCGAGTTTAAGACGATTCTGCAAGTAATGTAAAAGTAATTAAATTGTATACCATATTATTATAATTAAATTACAAACCGTTTTATATTGATTAGTAGCCAGCGACAGTATATTATAACGTCATTCACGTCATGATATACATAAAATTAATCTATATGAGTGATGCCCCTTAACGCGATAATTGAATTTTCCATAATATGACTTATTGGATGTCTTTCATCTATCGATTTTTCCAAGAAAGACGCTATACATAATATTATTATATCCTTTACATAGGTATTAAATAGTTTGAAAAAAAATATGCCATCATTGCAGGCCGACAACGGTTGTGGTTTTCGACCACAAAAACGAATTTACGTGAAAAATTAAACGTCAAGACCGCCCGCGCGTGTAGCACTATTATATATTAATATCTACAAACCATATAACTATTACCTATACAATTTAAATATGATATAATATGAATAAGCGGATTTACGATATTTCTGTTTTTGTATACGTTGCAGCTGCACGCTCGCATAGAAATATTATGATTATTATTGTCAGTCACAAAATATTATATATACGTATATTAAAGAACCATATTATATATGTATATATAATATATATATATATATATATATATATATACATAGCACGTCATCTAGCATTCGGAGAAGTAGGTACAAATTGCGTTTTCAAGGCCTAAACCCGTTCTTTTTGAAGTCATCGCTAAATAAATAACAATATATTATATTATAAATAATAAACACTGGAGCCGAGAGTCAGAAAAGAAATACAATGTATATAGAACTGTTTGACGCGAAGTATGAATAATCGTATATTGAATGGGGTCGGAAAAAATGTACGAATGTATATTATATTATATATTATTATATGCAGTCGTCGCATATTTTACGGAGTGATCCATATGACTGGAAACACTAATTGTCAAAGTACGTTTTTGTAGATTTAAGTGTTTATAAATTATAGCACTAAACGTTTCTTAACAAAGAAATACAATTTTTAATCGATATATTTTTTCAAATTCATATTTCATTATCGAAAGCATAAAATATGACTATCGAATATTTGATGTATTATGAACAATTTTTTATTTACATAAGCATTTCAAATATAGACAGTGATGGAGTAGTGCCCCATAATATAATACTTTTGGCGGGGGTATTACTTGCCATTTAATTCCATGTATATCTAAGCTTTAAAATGTATATTTTTGTTTATATAAATCCTATAAATCTATCATTATTACTTTTATTTCATAAAATTAAGTTTTATCTCCGTAAGTAAAGAATATTATTTTTTTTTTTTAGTTTTTAAGGTTTTAACGACGACGAAGTTCATTATCCTATGGGGTAGCTATGGTGTATGTGAGGTAAGATTTTTGCACACTACGAACACTAGGGTGATCACTGGCCATCTAAATTAGTGGCAGCAGCCGTTGCTTACTCTTGATCACGATTGGTTTAGCCACTGCACCGCAAAAAAAAAACAAAAAAAAACTATTTAGATGCATCTAATGTCCTACTAATTTGTGTTTTAATATTCGATATTTATTCATCAAGATCTTTAGAAAAATATCTAATTCTAATGTTATGAGGTAAAAATATTAAATGCCATATTAAAAAATCTGTTATAAACGGTTGTCTTTTTGTGTGATAATTTTTTCAAATATATTATATTTACTAAATAGATACCATAAACTTTTTTTTTACAAAACACAAAAATTAATTTCGAAATAATTTATCACTAAAAATCATGAAAAGTATCACCATCTCATGCATGTTATACAAACTCATCGTAGTACAATACAATCAAATGTACATGGTTTCAACCATGGTTGAAATATACAAGGTTATTGCATATCGACTCGGATTGGTATCATCAGAAACAAAATGGTTGCGTAAAGGGACATCACAAATTACAAATATCAATTTTTCTTATAAGTTATTATAAAAATTACGCTGGCACAAAAACTCAGACTTGGCACGACTTATACTTGTTAGTTGTTTGAAAGTTGAAATTTATTATTATTCATTAATCATTACACTATTACAGTACTACTAAATAGTAGACATACTTAAAACTAAATTATTCTTACTACCGACTATAGTATATTAGTATTATACAAATTTTACTCAAGTCATCATTATTATTATTATACGTTATATTTTTGCTTATTAACAAGGTTGATTTAAAGTTTTTTGGATAATTTGAACAGTAAATGATAAAATTTTCTAGTTTTATAAACTTATTTTGAATTGCGCTCGAGTTCATTTGCAAATTTACGTCCGACCGAATATCACCGTCAGCGCAAAAATGTCCACCGTAAACGATTTAGTAGCCGAAATAGTCGAATCAGTTATAATGAAGAGCATTATTGATGCTTGGATGATCCCAAGCATGGAGGAGGAAGTACAACTGAACCTTGAACAAAAAGATATGTGTACGGAAACCGACTATGATGAAGACGAAGATGCAGTTATCGGTGAAATCGTCTCAAAGCTATATCAGATGAAGTGTGCATCGTAGAGTACGGCGGCGGTGACGTCGCGACTGCACAACAGGATCGCTCCGATGAAGCGCCTGGAACCACGGGGCAGGGTGATGAGTACCAGGACGTGAACGTGGCGGACGCACCAACTGGGGGAAGGGAAAAAGATAGGGATGGAGCGTCGCTGGACGGGATAGAGGAATATCGGCAGCAGCGCGAACACCGAAGAAGTCAACACGCGGCCGGACGAGGCGGTTCCTAGCCGCGGCGTGGAGGCATGCCAAGCGAGTGCTGTTGTGCGGCTGCTACCGAAGAGACTGAAAGCCGCAGCGCATCGCACTGCGTTGCACTTGCCCCTGTTGAAGAAAACCGAGGCAAGACGGCGGCAAAGTGGGGAGGCGGTACGGGAAAGAGCACTTTACGGTGTCCGGCGGTAAGTCACCCAACACGTTCTTCGCGGCCACTTGCGGAACCACGAGATCGCGGTCGCCGCCGACACGCGAGACCATCAGACGGCTCGGCTCGGGCTCGGCTCTAGCTCGGCTCTTCCGGTGGCCGCAGGAGTGACGGACGACGGCGACGATACCGCCACGACGATGGCTGCAGAGTGCGAAAAGGCGACTCGTGACGGCGGCGGGGACTGCAGAACACAACGGGTGAGCGACGGAGCTGAGCTAGGACGTCAGCCAATAGCTGCCGTCGCTCACTCGGTGATTGTCACCGCCACTGTCGTCACACACGAGTCGTCTTCAGCACCTTAGCACCGTCGATGCGCACTGGCCGCTCGCCGTCCACCCGTCTCGTCGCTCCCGTGGCGCCGTCGCGGTCGGGCCTCGCGCGCCGTCATGATGGTCGTCGCCCGCGAGCAAACGCGCCGGTGACCGCACTCGTCTGCCCGCAGGATCGGCGGCGAGAACGGATACTGGTGACCAGTAGCCTTACGCGAGCACCTCGCCATCCCGTACCGCCTCCTGCTTATTGTGTCTTGGTGTTTTTTTTTTTTTGTTTATTATTATTGTTTTCTTATCATTCAAACTGTGAACCATTAATTTATAAATTGTATTCAATAATTTAACTTATACTAATTATGTTCAGCTAAAATGTTAATTACGATTTACGACCATGCCTTTCTAAATTCCTCATTATATTTCATTTATTACAATGTCATATTATATTATATACTGTACAATTTGTTAAATATACTCAATAAAAATGTCTGTACAAAAAAAAATATATTGTTATAGTTTATATTTTATTTCAACAGAATAATAGACTCCACTGAACACGGGGGCGTGAGGGCCCATGCAAAGTTATACTAACAATGTTTTTTAACTCATCAAATATCAATAAAATATTATAATATCTATAAGTATTTTTTGTAAGGTGAATGTACAATATAATTAATAGATAAGTTATTGATAACCTAAGTACTAAGACTTTTACGTAATTTATAAATGATATACTGTATACGCAATGGCATTTTAAAAATAATAACAATTTTTACTCTTGATCCCAAGAAGTAAGAACTAGTTCCTACCAGAAAAGATGCTGATGTAAATTATCAAAGCATTTTTAATACCCCAAAAGACACACACAAAAAAAGAGGGTAAGTGGATGTCCCTCTGCTGTACAGTTGGTTACAAGTGAGTCAATGTAAAGGATGGCGTTAAATTTGAATTAAAATGAATGATATAAAATAGTTATATAGGAAAAAATATTTTGAGCTAAGGCCGTCTGTCAGCCTATAATATTACCAATTAAGTATATTGTATATATTATGATTAAAGTAATTAATTTTAATATTAGGCATAAGTATCTACTACAGTAGGTTAGATTCATTTTTGCCAAAAAATTCACATTTGAAAATGTGAATGTGTGTAAAAAATATAATAATATACTCTAAAACATTATTCATATACCCACGAATAATATTTTTTAAATTACAACAAAATAACTAAAATCGTTATTCTTTGTTTTAATAGTTGGGTTTTTTAATTTCGGCCAAATTTCAATATAAAATGTCTGAGTGTTTTTGAATTTTTTGGTTACTGTGAGAAGTGTTTATGAGTATCTTTGTTTTAACCTATCAATCCTTAGTAACCTTGTATATTTCAGCCATGGTTTCAACAAAGATCGTATAAATCGTATAATTCCTTATTAAAATCGAAATATATAATATTATGTACTTCACGAATAATTACGAAATATTGCTATACACCTATATATGACTGCTTATATTCGTGGGCTATCTACAGCTGCGAGAGCCTGTAAAATAATAGTTTTTACGGTAAACACTTATAAACGCGTATAATATTTTAAACGGCAAAAAAAATAAGTTTTGAAAAAAAAAATCGTTTTCCCACTACAGCATTATATTATTTTATAATATTACGATGGCCGCCGTCACCGCGGTGTGGACGCAAATCCGTTATGGTGTGCGCGAGTTAATTTATTTAAGAGTCTGGTGAGTAAATATATATATAGGAGAAGGGTTTACACACTGTCCGGCGGCTATAGTGAGTATATAATATATTATATTATTTAATAATATTGTGTTTCACACGACGGTGGAAATTTAGAATATAATAATATAACGCACCTCGTCTGTGTGTGCATCGCCACGCGTGTGTACCTCTGTGTTCCAGGAAGACCAGCTGACTAATGAAATAGGTAACAGTTATTCTAATTGATATTTTTTAGATTTTTTTTTAATATCGTTTATTGAATCTATTGCGCTACGTGTACAAAATAATTTTTAATACCGAAAACAAAAATTTGTAAATCTGGTTTTTCGAAGCATTTTAATTGTTAAACATTTATTTAAGTCAAAAACATTTCAAATTCAAAAAGTATAAGCTTTTTAAAAATATTTTATGAACATTTTTGAATAAGTTCTTGATAAAATCTAAATTTTTCATTAAAATTTGTTACTTTTAAAATGAATGAGTCTTACCTTAAAATCTGAACTTATAAAAAATCTTAGAAAAATAAACTACATGACTTAAATAAATATTTTTACAATAAAAATGTGTCTAAAACTCAGATTTCTAAAATATTTTTAGTATTAAAAAATAAAAATACAAAATGTGTCATACGTGTAACTCAAGAAAGAATAAATTATATAAAGAAAAATGTTAAAATATTGATTAGAACCAAAGTCATTTTATTATTGCCAGGTCTTCCTGTTACACCAATATATTATAATACATATATTATAACGAAACATGTATAATATATTATGTTGTATACTTTATACAGTGTACACGAGTGATAAATTGGGTGTTTGTAAAAAAATATTATTTAATATGAAATTACGAAAAGCGCTTCGAGAATACAGAGAGTGAAATACTCGAAATCAAACGATAACGAAAAAAGCTGGACAATAAATAATTAAGGAATAGTCGTGGGGAATTTTTCGACGGCTATTGATTTTTTATTTCACACGATGGTGGAATATACCATACACAGACGGACCTCATCTGTGTGTATATCGACGCTTGTACTTATATTATACATGTCCGAGTAGAACCACTGAGTTACCGGGTTCAACTCGGTGGACCGGACTTTATTTTGGTAGAGATCAAGTATTAAACTCAATGTTGTCCTTAGTGTTCTGACACATTTTAACGGGTTTTGGGCTAGTAAAAGGTCTAAAACTCGGAGGGCTAATATTTACCATAATATCCGGCACTGCGTGTAGGTTAGGTTATCCTAACCTAACCTAACCTCTTGTATTCTCTATATATATATATATATATATATATTATTATTATGTGTGTACATGTTATAATATATCATAATATAGTCTGCGCGAGTGATAAATCGGATTTTTTTGAAATAATATAATATTTATAAAATCAGGAAAAAAACATCGAGATTACAACGAGCAGTAAAATGTATTGCAAAATAATGCAAATATGACGGTAACGCCACGGGACAACGAATCTAGGGTAGTCGGGATTTTGTCGATGGCTATCAATTGTAATTATTACATTTTGGCCAGTAGGTATGTATATAATATTTATAAAATGTCGAAGAACGCTTCTAGAATACTGTATGTGAAATACGTAAAATCCTGTAACAATAAATCGGGCGATCGTGAAGTACAGTCCAATTCTAGGTTAACTCCAACTTTTCATAACTCAAAACCGTCAATTCCTCGTACTTTTGCTCTGTCCCTATATAGAAGTTACGATTGTTGTATTATCCTTAGATAATTCGAATTCTTGAACAACTCGAATATTTTGGGCCATCCCTTCAACTTCCAGTTAACCAAGTCAATATTTATACAATCAAATACAATAAATCCAAGAATATTTATATAAAATCACAAAGAAATCATCGAGAATATAGGTACTGTGTGAAATAAGCAAAATCAAACAATGCGAGGCAACGGAACAGTATAATGATTAAGGGATAGTCGGGTTTTTTTGGATGGCTATCAATTTTTTTTTTTTATTATTACCTATATGTAAATATTATTGAATCCACATATGAAATCTTTAACTAAAAGAATTTTTTTTCACTAAAATTATTTTGATTAAGATATAGATAATAATAATAAATATAGAATATAATAAAATAAAGAAAAGCTATTAAGCTCTAATTTCTATATAAGAATATAATGATATAATAAAATATAGTAGGTAGGTATAAATAATTATATATTGCTGTCACTTTAATGAAAAATAATAAAACAGTAGATTCTGCAAATATGCTAATTTAATATATTTTGAACGATTTATTGTCTTGGTACGATAATAATTTTACATCGTGGTACGTCCATGCAAATGAGGAGAGGAACAATATATGGAGTCGAACTCGTTGGCATCGAAACAAATAATAGGTATACTGCAGCTGTAAAGCCTGTAGGCGACGAGCGAATCGTTCAATTTGAAACGTTACAGGTTCACGACCCACCGTTTGTCACGTCCTTCTCGAACAGTATATAGGAACCTACCTATACTTGATACTTTGAATTTGTTTAATATCGAACATAATATGATATAACCTATACGTAGTCCGTCCACAACTATATCGGTACAGACCGTCGTCTGCCGTACAAACTCTGGCACGCGCGCGCGTTCGCCGCTATGGCGCACAATATCACGATATGTCTATATTATAATATTATGACTGCATCGCCGGAAATGCAACTAGCGCGCACACAACGACCGCCGGTGCAGTCGCCGCCGAATCAATACGATGCACCACCGTCGTCGCTCGTAGTCTATAATAATAATAATACGACGTGTTCGCTATCAGGTGCACGCTGTGTGTATAATGCACCGTAGATCGCGGCCGCTGCACCGTGTACCGTCAAGCAGACGAGGGCGCGCGTGGGGTTGAGGGGTCTGGGTGTCGTGGGGGGGGGGGGGAGGAGGAGGAGCGTCGAAAAACGGCACCTCTCGTTCCGCGGCCGCCGCGCCGTAAGCGTACGATATTGCGCAAGCCCCGGCGGCCACCCGCTTGCTACTATCGCTACCGCCGCCGCCGCCGCACGACCGTCCACCGACCCATCTAAAGACGGACGGACGGACAACGCGCGTTCCCCGCCGACGCCGCCGCCGATCTTGAACTTGAGTACTTGACAGAAGACCGTCGGCGGAAAGTGTCTCTCTCACGGGGCGCGCGACGTTTCCCCCACCGCGGGCGCGCCGGGCGGTGCGCGCGTACGCGTCCGCCACCGTGGCGGTAGGGGAAGAGGCGATACACGAAGAACTGCTCCACGGCGGCGGCGGTGCCCATCATCATCATCGCCGTCGTCTTCGTCGTAGTGGTCTCGTCGTCACCGTCAGTGGTCGTCGGTTCGTTGTCCCGTAACGCCGCCGCTTGCTGCCGGCTGATCACTGTGGTCCCAACACGCGCGCCGTACGCACACACGATCGTAACAATAATAATAATAATAATATTATATTACTATTGTCGTCGTCGCGGTGTTATTCTATAATATAATATTATATTATTATAATATATTGTTATTTTTCGCGACCAGATAATTACATTGTTGTCATTATTATTATTGTTGTTGTTGTGGTCGTCGTTTCGATAGTAAAATATCGCAACAAACTGTATACAATTGTCGCTCCGACCCGAGCGGCCGCCGTCCATTCGCGGCACCTACTCGCTGCACGGCTTGGGATGCGGCATAATTGACCGTCGCAGACTATCATCAACCTATATATTGTACACTCGAGACATCAATTATATTGCACATACGTTGCGATCACCGGAAAATCGGAAACGGCTGTGAAAAATCGTTTTGTGGAAGGTCAGTAAACAATTTTTTTTTTTTGTTACATTAAGTTTGCGCTTAACTATACTGTTTATATATTAAAAAAAATCTATTTCATGCGAAAGTTTTTCCGTGTTTCCTCGAACTGAAATTCTATGCGTAAGACATTGAATTACTCAAATAAAATGTATTATAAAATATGCTATTTTAACCCCCGACACAGAGAAATAATTATTAATTTTTCATAGGATGAGACTTATTTTTATCAAAAAATATTTATTTGAAAAATCGATTAATTACGAGGTATTAATATTGACAATGCACTTGTATAGCGTTTAATTGAATATATTATTGTTATATATATTTTTCTGATGTATTGATATAGTTTGCAATTTATCAACTAGTGCGTTGACTTTTATTTTCCTACTCTGAAAGTTCTGTCCAGCAAAAAATCTATCGTCTTATTTTCCATTTTTTTCAGAAGGTTATACTATACTTCAGCTACCTAAACTTGTTATATTGAGGATATAATATTATATAAAAAAAAAACGAATTTATCATCAATTATATTCGAAAAATGCCTCCGATAGAATGTTTATAAAATACGTGTATGCATATCGAATCGTGTAAATAGACGTGAAAACGTTACGCAGCATTAGAATACTTTTTGAACAATATACTGTTTGACAGATTTTCATTTTCGAAAATTAATATGTTTATTCGTGATAAAATCAAACAAAATTGTATACGCAATGAAACTTTTAACCGCGTGTCGTATAGTTAAAAGAATTAACGTTTTTTTAGTGCATAATCTTCAAACCCTTACGGAATCAACAAACCACTAAAAACTTCAGTAAAAACTAATCCTTAATCGCCCCGTCGTGTTATTTATGTGTATATAGAGAAACTTGTGTTCAGATTGTTTTATTTTGCAAACGATATTATAATTACTTATTATTAACTGATGAGGATTATAATTACTATTTACGTAACATTAAATATTTGTTCATATATAATTTCACAGAAAATAGAAAAATGCCTATAAAGTGTAAATGGCTTTTATAACAAATTGGTAAACAGTTTTTAAAATCATAAAATATGCAAATAATATGTCGCGGAATTAAAGTTGTTCGTAATATCACAATATGTTCAAAAATAAAAAAAAACTAACATCATTTTACTTATAATGGAGGTTAATCTAAGAATATAATTTATAAAACATCATCGAAGAAATATAAAATTCTTTAGTTTATTGTAAAACATAGATTTCGTAACGCAATGTTTTAATTAGGTACCTACCACTGAGTTCAATTTTTAACCTTTTATATTTTTCATTTTATGACATTTTTAATTTTATAAGTCATTTTAAGCCTTAATAATATGTAATTTTTTTATTTTCTGTTATTTTATCGATATTTCTTTAACGATTCCCCTAGATTCAGACTATTTACAAACATTTTAATTTTCATCTTACACATTGTTGTAAGCGAACAAAAATAATTCAAAATATAGTTTTTTTTTTTTAAGAAAACTAGATTTTTCATACATTGATATGTAGATTTTTAATGCATTTTTCAAGGTCTTTTAGTGCATTTTTTGATATTTTAAATGTATTTTTTAAGGCTATTTACTATATTAAATTGATAGCCCCAACAATAAAATATATAATAATATATTTTCATAGAATACCTAGCTATACAACGAATTTATATTTTGTTTTATAATACTGTTACTCATATTGGTTTAATATAATATAATAACATACTTAGTTAATACATTATATACATGTATTTAAATTGTGAATATAAGAAAATGTAGGTATATAAATATTAAAATATATAATAAGATCTACAATATTTCATAATTTTATTGACTTTGATCAAAGTTATAGGTCAATGAATAATTAATATAATAAATATGTAGGTTCATTTTTACAACTAATCGTATCTAAATCTATAACTTAACTGATTATATAACAATATATTAACTATTGATAGGTTAGGTTAGGTTGCTGTTATTAAAAGATTAAATATTGTTAAAAATACGTTAAAACAATAATTATACGCCATTAAAATATTTTGAAAAAGTTTTGTGTTTTATATAGGTAGGTACACGATAAAAAAAAACATTTCAATAATAATTAATAATTAAAAATACGGCAGAAATTAACTGTACCTACTTTTTCATTAATTATTATAGACAGAAGATTTAAGTATGGTTGTACATCAGTTTTAGATCTAAGCCCACATCATGTCCACATAGTCAAAATAAGATAGTATCACATGAAATACAACGCATACAACCAAATTTATTTTTATGCACAATCATAAGTTTTTCTTATCATCGATGAAGACGATAATAATTATCTTGGAATTAAATAATATTGCGTTTCACTAACTATTGTATTTTACCGACCACTTTATTGTAATTATTTCCACAATATAGAATAGGTATAGGTACCTTGACACGAATGACGAATGTCTCATAAAAAATATATTAAAACACTAAATAAACAATTTTTACGTAGGTATATCGAGTTGCACAAATATTTAATAAACTGAACGGTTTATTAAAACTTGATATTATAGACCAACCACGCGAATTGTTCTATATAATACATGGCATTCTATAGGAATTGTTAAATTGTATAAAGATTTGGCGTTGAACCTCTAAAACGAACTATACGCCTGTTGTAACTGAAGTGCAACGTACGCGAACAAACTTAAATAGTTTATAAAATTAATCGATTTATGGGTAAATTTGAAAAAAAAAATTAAAATTCACATGGCGTGCAATTTGTAAGTGACAATATAATATTATACACACACACACGCTAAAGATCGCTCAGGAGACGTAATAAAGTCAACAGCCCTAGACCATAATAAAATCTCGAAAGCGTTAACACTTTTGGTCGAATGCAAATAATACGTCTGGTGAGGGGGGAGGAAATGGTACATAATATTTTATAAATAGCGGCCAAGGTGAGACGAGTTTGTTTAAGTATCCGGTGTTCAAAACCAGTTCTCATATATATATTTTCCGAAGCACTTAATATAATCTTCCGTTATGTTTGGTCGACATTCCACCGACACTTGCAGCACACCACAAACATGTTTCTCCTCTAATCAATTGTGTTGATCGGTTACCTCTTATTTTCCAGTAGCCCAAAAAATGTCAGGTGACGCATGGTCGGGGATCAGCAGTCCAAACTTGGTTAATGAGTCGACGTCCAGCGATATAATATATGTACCTACCTCCTTCAGTAGGTCACTGTCTTTAAATTGTGATGGCCATCGGTATAAACTAAAACATAATATTCAGAAATGGCAATTCAAAATCACGACGGACAGCATCATATTATATTTGCATAGGCCAAAAATTCTAAACGCAAACACCGATGAGTTTGAGAGAGTGATGAGAGAGATATTATACTGTTTACGACGTGTGTGTAAAGTTGTTGCCGCCCGACGAGCTGATTGGACATAATAATAATGTTATCGCTGTATCGTATCGTTCAGTTTATTATTTAACTTTGAGCGGAACAATACGAGTAGTCGTGTGTTATAGCAGTGTAGGTATCTATGTTATTTTTCTAAAACATAAATTAAGTGACACGTCTAAAAGACTGGTTTATATTATGGTGATGATAATTACAGGTCATGCTACTTATTTTATAACGGATGATTATCTCATGGTACAATCGCTATTTCAAGAAGATTATTAAAATTACGACGTGGTCGTAAAACTTCTAGAAATTATTTACCTTTTAATTAACACTACTTGTCGTAAAATTAATTTAGAAATATCCTTCAAATAATGCATTATGCGGCTGAATCGCTTGGATCTCGGGTCGGTCGATTGTGTATAATATCTGCAGAATGGCTGTGTTTTCTAACTACACAACACGTGTTGAAACTATAGATGTTCTTGTTCTATAAGTGATTGACATAAAGCTTGTAACTCTCTGATCCCCAAAATAATTTTATATAGAACCTGCAGGTCCGTTGAAAAATTTGACGTATTCTATCCGCAGATATAAATATTATTTTCAATCGCTTCTAAGAGTACCTATAATGAATAATTGTTATACGAACCTCTCAACAGTCAACTGCAATAATATAATATTATTGGAATATTTAATTTTGCTCCCAATTATGCAGTTCGAGTTCCATTTTACCGCTGTTGATTACAAATCGCAACAAGTGGCGTCGATCTCGGGCCTAGCAATTTTGCCGTTATAATATACAACTGCGGTATAATATAATATATAATAACAAATAGGTTGGTAGTAAATAATAATATATTATAATTAATACTATATGGGTACGAAAAAAAAAAACCACACGTCATTGTGTACCACGATATGAACGGAAATCTTGTTAATTTTCCGTTTCGTTCGATAATTCGGCAGTCTCACACCCCCAGACTGCAGGGGGATCGTTGGTCGTACGACGATATATTACTCGGGATATGTCCCCTCGAGTCGATGATTAATGGTGATCGCCCTTTGCACCGCCGTGCAGCAGAGTATATGTATACGTATATATTCGTGAACTGTGGTCCCCCATCCGTGACCTTTGGTGCGCTCGTGCGTGGTTAAAGGTCGTCTATATACATCCCCGTTTTAGCAGAATGGGTTCAAAATTGATTTGTCCGCCGGGTACTATTATTTTGTTGTTCTGAAATCTTGCTAATGACCGCGAAAAGGGGGCTTCCGATTTTCGAATCCCTATGCGTCCGTCCGGAATATGGTATATACCTATATATATATATTATTGTTGCACGAGTATAATATACGGTTCAACGAAAACAGTGTATACACACTCGACCTTAACTATTTGCAGTAAACGACCGACTACGCAGCGTTGTGCGCCGTGAGAATTGAACGCGCGTGTACAACAATCGTTTCGGCATAGGTGGTATGTGTTATGTACAACCACCGACCTGTCAGCTTTTCAAAATCCACTCGTCGTGTACGTATTATTATTATTATGTTATCGTGAAAAGAATAAAAAAAAATCATAGTTTCCGCGTGCCTTCTGCCGGTCATTATTTGAATCGGTACATTACGATGCAAATTGCTCGTCACTATACATATACACTCACACACACACACACCAAAAATATACATAAGAAAACCCGAGCGGCGCAAATAATTTAGCAAATATCCGGCTTCATGTGCCCACATAAAGGTATAGACGTGATGGTTAGACGTGATTCACATCTTGCATTCATTAAAGAATTTAAATGCGTACCTCCTATACGGAGTGCATGGAAGGGCTACTATAGGATAACAATAACAGTTAGGTATAACTTAAGCTCTTTTAATTTCCGAATTTATTACTTCATAATATTTATTATACATATACCTACTATCGAGTTTGTGAAAAACTTCCTTCGTACGTTATTGCCGACGCAGCATATAGCTACCCTGCAACTGTGCGTCCACGATGAATAGCTTAGGGGTGAAAAAGTATATAATTTCGGCACTCTCCGAAATGGACAAACTATTGTGCTAACAATTTTCTTAAAATTATGCTTTACAAGAAGATTTTTATATATTTTATTGATACATTTATAAAAAAAAAAAAAAAAAAACATTGAATATAGCTTTTAATCTATGATGAAAATTCAAAATAATATGATAACATAATAAGTGCAGTAGGTCCTATGCGTGCATGTGGCTTAATATTTTTCTGTTCTTTTTTGAGAAAACAGTATCTGCAGTATGGGTAATTAGTTTAAAATAATTTGTAGACATAATATAGTATGAAAAAAACGGCATGGCCCCACACGGGTTTGTAAGCTGTGGTACCTACTTAAATGCCCGCCTCGAATTTCTGCCAAGTGGCAACCTGTCATTCGTTTTTATTCGGTCTTCTCTGCAGTGTCCCGGAGTCGGAACGGGAAAATGTGAGATGATGATGATGATGGTGATGACGACAAGTGTCGGTAAACGATAATCGGCCGCCGCGTTCCATTCGAGGGCGAGGGAAACGCAAACACGGTAGGAAAAAAACGCATATTACCTGCAGCACACGCACGATGGGTGTTATATTATTATTATTATTTGTGTGTGCATATATCGACTATGTAATATATTGTCTATATAGAAGCGTTCGGCGCGTTTGAAAGCGTATAATATTTGTTTTCGACCGGGCAGGGCCGGGGAAGGAGAGACGATAACGATACACAGGATAGTATACGCGAGAGACTACATTATTATTATCATTATTATTATTATTGTTGTTGTAATATACGACACTCTCAACGCGTCGTCGGGTTCGTTGTCCATAAAACAAGCAATGATTTTACGATATAATATATTATTATATCATATACACACGACCGAGGCCTACGTATGTATATTATTATGCGCTCTGTGTGTTTTTTCTTCCCATTTTTATTTTATTTTTTTACGATCTCCTCGTGATGCAGTTTTTTCTTGTTATTCCTATAATAGAATATCCTATCCGAAAGCGATATTTACCGGATGGTCGGATCGCGAACTAGAGACGTACGTTTGTTACAAGCAGTGTTATAGGTATACTGTCTATTAAAGCCAAGCAAGTGCTAGGGGTTTTATCTAATATTATTACAACCTCTCAACGGACTAGGCTTGGCTGAGATTTGTTCAACGTTAAAACAGACATTTTAAATTCTGAACAGTAATGGTATATTTGAAAAAAAAAAGACCAACAACCATCATATATTATAATATATAATAATTTCGTCGTAGACGATTATGATATAGTTATAACGTCTTAACTGTTATAAATTGTATTATAATACATATATTATAGTCTGTATAGCCAATATTATTATTATCTTTTTCTCGACCGTCATCGCCGTTGCTCTGCACCGCAGCTATATACAAAATATCTGCACACTGAAGACGTCTGAAGTTTTTCGATCGTGTATTTTATAATATATCTTCAGTGAACACATGAACAGCACTGTCTGTGTAACTATACTATCGTCGTCCGGTATCTACGCTATATTATAGGAAGCGGATGAATAATAGGCGACGAGACACGATCAGCCTCGCTCGTTTCGCGCGCACGGTCACGACTTTGGTATACCTAGGTATATAAGACTCGCGTCTATAATACTATAGTACCTGTAATGATAAAATACATAATATATGCGCGTACATGTGCATCTTCGAAAATATTAATAATTAGACATTGCCATTATTAGTCATTATAATGACATTACACAGCGGTGGCCAGCAGGGCTGACGTAATCCCACGAAAATATAAGTTTTCATCGGTGTTTTATCGTTATCATCGCCATTATGGTTATTTATTATTTTATTACATAGTGCGTAGTTTTGAATGTCATACAGCACCTCCGCGGCCTTGTAACGTACGTTACCCCATCATCGCCAAATTCTACCAAATTTTCTAAAAAAGACTTAACGGTGGCCCGCGTGTGTATACAGGCTTTATATTATACAGTTCGACGAACGATATTTTATTTCTGGAAACTTGGGAATTTTTTTGTTCATTGAACTGTGACTTTCTTCTTGAATGCGTTTACCTATATGTTTTTTGACATAATTTTTTTCTTGCAGAATTTGAAGAATTATTACAATCTAAACGTTTGCCTAGGCGTTGTACTGTAGGGTTTACATAGGTGTATACTGTATATGTTTATAAGTTATAACTTATAATATAACAAAAATTAATAATTCAAATTACGTAAAAAGAACAATATTATAATACCTGCTCGTAATATGTGTTGTATAATTATACACGCCGTCGTTACAATATATTTATATTTTATACATAGTATATATTATATTATCGTAATTTATAAGTTTATCTCGGCCGTCAGAGTGCGGGTATACGAGTTTTTCTTTTTCCCCGTGAAATTATTATTCCGAGTCGTGTCTTCGCGAAAACTGAACTCTGTGTGTGTGTGTGTGTGTGTGTGTGTGTGCACTCGGACTGCGAAAATGGCTGACCAAGCAAACGAGTAAAAAAACTGGTTGTCTCGACGATGAGCAGTCACCGAGCACGTGCAACCGGTCTGCGCTGAACACGCTTGCACCGTTATGGATCGACCGCAGACCCTTCGTCGTCGTCGGACAGGACAGCTCTGACACTCGAGTATTACGAGTATTCCGCAAGTACAAATTTATCATCATATTATTACCGTGTCTCAGTCTTACCGGAATCGGGAAATCCGGTAAGCAATTGCAACAGTTTTTTTTACTGCACTGCAGCAGCATGTAATGTGATCTTCCCTCCTCGTTTTTTCCGAAAACCCACGACGATTTCAAGTTTCGCATAAAATCAGAGCTTATAATATTTATAGGGTAAAGTTGGTTTTGCATCAAACTTTGGTCACGCTGCACTTTGATATGAAATACATCGAAAAGTATACCACTTTATCAGCGAGCGGTGTGCCTGCATCGCCGCTAACCACTTATACCAACGCTATCGATATACCATTACGGCATTACCTATATTATTACTACACGCGGCCGTGTCGTATATACGAATATCGGCGAAATCGACGAAATCTCGGGCACGCGGTTCGTGGCGGCGGCTGCTCATGTATTATATACACGTTGTCGGAAACAATACGAACGATGCATTGTATTGCATTGTATGAGTGTATATTATTATCGACACGTTAATGCTATTGGACGAGATGACGTCTTAGCCGCGGCGATGTGACACCCATACGTCCGTTTGGGTCGGTGCAGTAATCGGATATGGCTATAGTATTATCATCTGACGCGGACACGTCGTCTGTGAACCAGTTTTGACGATATTATTTGGTCGCGGTGCGCTGCATTTCAAACGAAAACTCTCGCACTCGAGCGGACGTCCCCGTTTCTCGGACAAATTGAAAATTTGCGGACTAAAAAATTTCGTGAAAAAAAAAATGTCAGCGTGCGCGTCCCGCCGAGAGACGACTATACATCGTGTTATATAGTACATGGCATGGCCCATACAATTATTATTATTACACCGATTGTAGACCCGTGGTCTTCTGCAGCGTGTCGACCTTGCAGCAGACGATCCGATCGAGGTTTCCCGGATTCGATCTTCACACGACGTCGTTTTATTCGAATATCATATACCGCGGTATATGTAAAGGATACATGTATCATCGCCGTGGTCCTCGCCACGTCCCGTAACTAACGACGATGTATAGTTTAATAATAATATGTGTGCGCGTGGTTCGCGGATGTATAATATATTATAATAATAAACAGTATAATATCGTCGGCAGCGATCGCGGCTCATATAATATATTATTATTATATTAACATAATTGTAATAATTGTGTCGTGTCAGTGGGTCACTGCTGCCGCCGTGATGATGTGGGAACATAATGGATATATAATATATTGTTCTCATATATATATAATATAATAATCCGATCACACGGCTGCGGACGATATATATATAATAATATATATGTATACATAGTTGTGGGAGCCCCCGTTGACGTCTACATCGAGGCCCGCCGACCAGACGTGCGTTGGATACGATATAATATGACTATGATGATGTGCGTATAATGTTTTATTATATAGAGGTGTATTGTATGTATATGACTGTGTGCAAAACGTCATTATAATAATATATATATAATCGTCGTTGCAGCATGCGCTTGCAGAATATCGATTGACCCGTCGCGCGCATAATATATACATGGAGGTAGTCATATTATTAGATATGAGTATTGAGTATAATATACTTACTGGCAAAGTGGGAACTGAGATACTTATTATATTATATTGTATATCGTATAATAATGTAATATTATAATGAATAACATTATAACAACGACTTAGAGACCGTGAATGTCAATGCAATGACCCGGCGACCAACGAATATATTGTATCTAACGACCTACATAAACTGTGACGAATTCATATTATATTCAATATTGCATCTGCAATTAATTAATACCAAAAGTCTAAATGTATTTAATTATAAACCGACTAAAATATCGGTCGTTTTTATCAACTCACATTTAGGTTCCTGTATTTAGAAACATCCGTTTTAGTATTTTTCCAGCGCTTAATATTATTATAATGGAGGCGGGAAAAGATCGCTATAAATTATACAATTCATGCTCGAGCACCCTTAATATTATCGATATTACCAATAACTGTTGCATTCCTAATATATTGATCGGAGGAAGAATAGGTAGGTCAAAACTTCAGCTTTTTAATATTCAATAAACTAAAAAATATTAAATAGTAAATATACTAATAAAGCAACTGTACAATAGATCATTAAAATGTGTTGCAGAAATGGATTAAAAAATTATTAATAGTTTATTTCAATATTGTGCAACGCGGCATATATAGTTCAAATCATTTTCCATTATTCTATTAACTAACTGGACGAGCGTCCAGTTAGTCCAGTTTCTTTGAAATTGTATTTTAGGTATTAACAAAGTTTTTCATTTCAAATTTCAATCAATTGAGTCAACATTCAGTAAAATCACTAAAAGTTTAAATTGAAAACATTTACAACTTTTAAACTTACATAATATGTATCTTGTTATGATCGATAGAGACTATCTGATAGATAGAGATTTTTGTTGAGTTGTGACTCATGTGCGAAGAGCTGCAATTTCGAGAAGGCCTAAAATACCGCGGGACACGGCGGCGGCGGCATCGTAAGAATATATATTACACTATAGTGTGCTTGCAAACCAGTAGTAATCCGAGATGGTGCTCGACGAATTTTCCCGTTAGTTTGAGACGCGTACTTACGTACTCCGGTTTCGTCGGTCGTTATCATTAAACTACACGAAACCGTCGTATTATAAATAAATTTAACATTATAATAATATGTGCGCTTTTTTACATTAGTTTTTTCGGTCTCACTCTCTCTCTCTATCTATCTATCTATCTCTCTCCAACACACCCTAAGTCTCCCGATAATTGAAAATACTAGTTTCCGGTAGCTTTACAGCTACATAATAATATTATAATCAGGTTCACAGTATTTTTCAAGATCAGCAATGCAAATTTTAAATAATCTACCTACAATATAAATTATAGTCTATCATTGTTAGTTTGAGAATTTTATTCCCTTGCGTTAAAGAGTTGATGAATTAACTTCAAATTGTATAGGCACACAATTTATTACAGTATATAATAGGTAACGGTAAAACATATATTACGATGTACGCTGGTGCAAAGGAACTATAATAATACATAGAACGCGTGCTATTAAAAAACATTGATAGTGATGGTTTTATGTCTACCAATAAAGTGATAAAAAATACTCTCAAATTATCGTAAATTAAATTTTGTAAATCAACATTTTAATTTTGCCAATTTTTTCGTAAAAATACTGAACAAATAAATTTAAGATAATTTTCGACTTTTATCCAAAAACTATTATAATTATAGTATAATCGTTTTATTTTTCACTTTTTAATTCCTAAAATATATTACTACATCACCAGCTACTGCAGTTTATATCAAAAAGGATAATTTAAAGTATTTTAAACTCCTTCGAAAATGAGAACTATTTTGTAGACCTATAGACCTATATAGCTAAGTATTTGAGCACTGCATGCAAGACGTATATCGTGCTGAAAAATACTTGTCTGATAGTTGAAATTCAGCCAAAAATCGTTATATTTACTATACAACCGGTTTAAACATTTTAAACATTTATTTCTTTAAACGGTGTAGACGCAGCTAAAATCTCCAACTACAGTCTACACGACTCACTTAATTTTTCCCCATTATATATATAACATACATAATACATATTCACAGTATAAATTAATATGTATTGGTCCAAGATTTTAAATCTTTCAATAATTTGCACTATAACACGAGTTTGCCGTGCTAAGACAACATTGTATTTTAATCGATTTCGATTTATGTGACGGAAATTTAAATCGGTTCCGCCCAACGCAAAAATAATAAATGGTAATTGAACCGTCTTCATGTATAGGTACATGAGCCATTCGAACCTATGTGACAAATAAACATGATAATAAATTTGAAACTGCTACTATTTATATAGTCTTTAAAGTTTTTTTTTAAAAAAAATTTCACAACAAAGTATTTGCCTAGGTACATTCATAAATTAATGTTTATTACAAGTTAAATGTCCCATAAAAACTGCTCTAAAGGAATTTCGATTTACAAAAATCTAGTTGCGGCCCAGTTGGCAGTAGGTATAGTTTATTAATAATTTATGGATTAAAGTAACTAAAAATTTAAATAACAGTTATATTTTAAAATAATTATTGGACATAATATTGCAATACTCAATGTTGGTGTATATATTTCGTGATTTAATCTTCGGGTTGAGTGCATATTAATGTGTTTTCGAAACACATAATATTCGTTCTTATAAAATATACGCGCTGTGGTCTGCAGTAAATTATTTATAATATTTTAATATCTATTATAATTTCGTACATCGCCTTAAGACACTTGTTGTATCCACTAATAGGACGGAGTACATAATATAATATAGCGTTCGTCTGCGTTCGATTTACATACAAATAATAACAATAATGCAACTTAGGACGACGTTATATTATTATTATAGTAGCCGCGTGTTGTTGGATTGTCATTATCATTAACCATTGCCAAAAGGAAACTATATTATACACTATACTGCAGGTATATAATATTATATTAAACAGGTTTCGTATACACACCACCGCCGTCTGCAGTGCTTTTCGATGTGGCTGGTAGCTATTTCATTTTGTTGTTACTCGGCAAGTACGTAATATAATAATATAATTTACAAAAATATGTGTATCATCGTACTCCTCAAAACGTGTATAGACGTGTAGTAGGTACACCTATTCAAACTGATGGTTATGTAATAATTTTTGAATTTTATTTTTACGATAATCGTACGTAGGTACTGGATGTTTTATAGAAACTCGTACGATTATTACATTTGGATTGCTACCGTGACGAAACGTCATAATTTATACAAAATTTTCCGACGTTATAATAATATCGAATAAAATATTTTATTACGGTCCGGAAATCTAGCTAGGAATAGCTAGGAATACGATTTTAAGCTCTCATTAGCGCTACTTAAATTGTACAATATTCAAGGCTGAGTTTTGTCGATTTATTATTATGTTATTATAATTTATATATAATATGAGACATTTGTCTGTTATTTATAATGACTATAATTGTGCGCATGTAGATTGTCCACAATAATAATTGTTGTACTTACGTTTTGATTTCATATTGTGTATGCTGTGTATAGTGTAGAACAATATTTTATATTAATCACATATTATAACTTCACCGTGATTATTTTTATTATTATTATAAGTGAACAATATTTCTAACACATAACAGAGTATATAGTACCCAAAAGGATATTGCTCAACATTTTAATTGGTATACACTATAGGAACACAAATGTTGTGAATGGATACACTCTAACTCTGGGTATCTATAGGTATATGTACGATATATTATTATAGTGATAAAGTAATAAAAACCACCTGAAAACCCCGGCTAGTACACACCCTCCCTCGTCGCAGACTAGTGTAGAATTATAATATATTATATACACGATTATACCAATGGGCATCGCGGGTCTTAACCGAGATATAGTTTTAGGGGTCTTAGAATCCGCACAACGACCGCAAACACAATGTGCGGATGTGTGCGTTTTACAGAAGAGTATGAGAGAGAGTGAGAGGTGAGGGGTGATGGAATGAGAAAAAAAACCGCATATGAATGATAATGGTCGTGTGATATAATTTTAATGAAGAAGACAGCTCGCAATTATATTTGTTGTTATTTGGACCATTGTTGTTCGTGTCTGCGCGCGCGCGTTCGAGTGTTAGTGTATGTGTTGTCGGAGACGAAGGTGATGGATAAAAAGAATCCGGCAGTAGTATAGTGTTTTTTTTTTATGTCTGTCTCTCTCATGCGTGTACGCTGTACGATGAGCGGTTCAAATAATATATATATATATATATATATATATATTGAAAACCCAGGGGTCCCGGAGGCCCTCTCTGGCCGTCTCTCTCTCTCTTTCGGTTTTTGCGTAGATATATATGTATTTTACACGTCGCACAAGGTCAGTGACCATACATTTTATTCGCCACGTCTAGAGCCCGGGCGAATATAATAAAATTTTGTGCATTGCCGTCGCACAGGGCGGGAGACGAAACGATACAGCCGATATAACATATAGGTAGTATTATATTGGTATACCTATATAATATGAGTTGTACCTGATTCATCTTAATAAAAGATGATAATAACGAAATTAAATTGTTTTACCTTCCCGCACTGCAGAAACATTCCCTCGCCCAGAGCCGTGCTAAAGGGGTTGCAATGTGGCTGCTAAATTGAAAGATGGACGATTTTTTATAGTTTGGGTTTTATGTAATGTAATTATATGTAATTTATTCAAAATAACATATTTTCATATTCTATTTTAAAATACATATCACGAGTTGGATGAAATTATTAATTCTACACTTCTACACTTCAGTCTTCAACTGATTTAACTAAGCTCGTAAAAGAAATATTCGTCAAAACATCTAAAAATCTCCATCTAATTTTATAATATTGATTTATCATGCGTGTAGTGTCCCAATATGTCATAATAATATTGTTTCAAGAAGAATTTATGACCAATACATTTTTTTAATAATCTTTTGAAATGAATGTAATTGGGGTAATAAATGCCATACATATTCTTAAGAGGAAGAATCAAACGTAGAAAATATTTTTTGGTGAAATGATGGAATTTTAGGAAGTACTTGGTGGTGAAATTATTAACAATATAATATAATTGAAGAACTATAAACGGTTTTTTCCAAACAGGGCCGTATATATTAATTATATCTCCACAGAATAAAACAAGAATAATTATTTATACAGATTTCAGTGACAACTGACAAATTTGGATTCGTTTAGAGTTTTAGACGTAAAATGTTTTCAATCTACGTAAGAAAATCAGTGTCAATAATTTGCAAGATAGTGGAAAAGGCCTAGGAAATTTTTAAAACTATTTAGTATTTAATGTATAGTATAAATATAGGTGCTTAAGTATTTTCCATTTTTATACGCTCACCCATTATATAAGGCTTATATAGTGCAGTCGGTTCAACTTTCATGATTTTTTCGGTATTATATTCAGTTTTTAATTTTTCAATCCGTAATGTGTATATATATATATGTACATTGTACATATATACTCACCATATTTATATATTTTATTTTTTCATCATTGCCTTTTATTTATTTATTTTCGTTTTCGTTTTTTCTTTGCTGCAGTTGTCTATTCAATTTCAAACTCCACAATAGGTATTGTAGATTTTGAATGAAATATATATATTGTATTATAGCGGTATATAAAACATTCTTTGATAACATATAATAATATAATGTATTAATTCGTTGTCCTAGTATTTATTTTCAGAATTTCATGAGAAAAATAATTATTTATAAGATTGAAAAACGTAAACGATCGATTGACCATACGTACATACATACAATATAATATATGCGTTAAACCTGTATAATGTTTAGGTATATAGAATATACCTCAATCGAAATATTTATAGTGTTCAAGAACAGAACTATTTAAATGACGACGGTCGCTAACAGAGTATACTTGGTTTCACTAATTTAAAAATAATAAGGTACCCATAGCAGATAACATTTTTGTAACCAAACATTTCGTGACCATACAAAATTTCTATGTAGGTTAAGGGTTAGGTTATTGTTTAGGACTGCAGACTGCATTTGTGATTTCTTTCTAATCAATTAATGTATAATATTTGTGAAATTAACTTAAATACATTATATTATTAATCAAACTGAAAATCCCAATCATATTATAAATTATCATAAAGCTCGCGATATCAATGCAATACACAGAGGCGTATTCGACCATCAATAAAACAACTGGATATATAGTTGAAAAGCGTTTAAAACGTAATAATTTAACTATAGAAATGGAATCATCACATAACCACCAACGTATTTGTTCTAGTTCTGTGCATCGTTCATGGGCAAACTACTAGGTAGTAGTTATACACAGTACCTTAATATGCGAATATTTTGTCAACACATCATATCGAAATATATTATAATACAAGTATACAACATATTAATATTATAATAATATACGCAGCATGGTGGTGTAAACAATTTTCATTCGTGGGACAGAAAACATTTTTCAACCCACCTATAGTCTATACCCCTGAATTGCTGATACTGAGATTTAGTTATAATAAAAGTAATTCCGTGATAATAATATAATGATAACTGATGTCTGACTACCCGGTAAGGTAGTACCCACTTACCTACCCACCCATCAATATTGAACATTTTGTATAGGGTATATATCCCGAATATTCTCGGTCGTGCCTCTACTGATAATATTCTATAATATTGATGCGTTTATATTTCAAAAGTATATATCAAATGAGAATTAAGAAATTCTTTAGATCGCTGCGTCGTATTTAATAATAGTTATAGTTATGTATTTTATCATCATTATCTAAACATAGAATAAGTACCAATATATATATAGGTAATTGTTTACTATTTTTTTTCGCAATCATTTGTAGTCGCAGAGTCATCTCCATAGTATGCACACAAAATAAGCTTACCACGCATTGTAAGCATGCCACTCGCGAGCTGTTACCGTAATTATTATTTCATCCGACGCCACCAACTGACGATAGTGCGAGACACGAATGAAATAAAAGGGAGATGACTATAAATACGTGTCCGAACACGATTTCATGAACACAGAACGGTTAAGTGCAGGCACAAGTGCACAACACGCCGTTCACACCGAACACCTAACCCGTGATTATTATTATTTTATGAACAACGCATATACCTAGGTATATGTGAATCGTCGAGATTTCGTGTACCATACTTCTGCCGAGGTAAAACCGATTATCTCGAAGAAATATTTAAGAGAAACAACGCGCGAATCAAATTATATTTGTTTACCCCGGAAGCGGTCTTGTACAGCTAATTATGGCGCGCATCACACCTTCCGAGCTTGTCGGTCGACACAACATTATAATGATATCATTATTTTAATATTTTAATATATTTTTTACAATATATTATGTTTAAGATGATATTTAATATTTCACTACATCGATAGGTTTCAGAATTTGTATAGTCGGTCTTTATAATAATAATATAAACTTCGGCCGTTCTGTAACTGCACGTAATGTTCTAAAATAGTCGAACGGTTTGTCGATTTCATTAAGTCTTTGTTACAAAATATTTTTATTCTAAAATATCATATCAATAAATCTCATGAAGTCATACACCTCTGTGTCATGTATAGTCAGTCATACGACTACGATACGTGCAATAATAAAATATCAAAACCAATTTTCACAGGGGAAAAAACACTTCGACATTAAAGCGGCTGCTTTTGACATCGAAGATCGTTAGTTTGCACAATCCAGCAACAGGTCTCCCGGTTTTTATAGAATATTATTCGTACGAATCGCGTTTGCGTTGCACATGAATTCGTTTTTTGTTCACCGCCCAAAAGTCTGTATACGTAATTTTTTTTCGTGTAAAATTGATCGTAACTAATCGTTAAACTGCACACAATAATAATAATAATAATAATATTAACGTAATATATAATATTATATATAAATATGGATCGACGGATGGTTACGGTGTGAGGTCGAAGGCCTCCGCGAAAACTGCGGCTGCGAAAATCGTAAGAGGAGTTTTTTTCGTCCCCGCGGTGCAGTCCGCACTCGTTATTAAACCATAATACGAGTATATTATCATCGTTATTATCGTATATTACGCTGTTGCACCAGAAAACCTTGAATTGGCAACCGGCATTTGGCGGAATCTTCGGATTCTGCCGAATAGAAAATAATATCGCACCACCGATTATAATAATAATAATATCGTCAACATATAATATCGTATATATATATATATACATATATAATATAATCGAGTAAAATATATTATCGCGAATTGCACGCCTAGCGTATGACGTACATACGCATTTACGAGTATAGGCACGCGTTTTTTTTTTTTTATCGAAATGTCCGTCGCCCGTCGTCGGTCAATAACCGGATCGTGATATGATTTGTATTACCCACATCGCGTTTTGGGCCTCCATCGTATATCGTCCGATGGGTGACGCGTGCTTAGTGCAGATGCGAATGGGTACGCGTGTGATCGCGGTAGTGAAACGACGACGAAAACTACGGTGACCCGGTCGCCGAGACGGATGGTCGCGCTCAATGGGTCAAGGAGGTTCGAGACGTGAATTCGTAAACCGTCCTAGGAATCCGAATAGCGTGAGGTCTGGCGTGCGCGCCGCCGAAGTCGTGTCGTATCGCTGGTTTCTCATAATATTATCAACATATTTATCGTACATTATATAGATATCCGAATACACATCCGTCTACCGTAGGCGAAGAATGACAATTATTATTTTGTCATATTCACTCGATTTCTATTTTCTCCGCGCGGTCGTGTCGCCCGGCTGCGTGTACAATATTTTATATAACTATGATACGTACCTATTATACCTACCTATATAAAACGATATCGACGATTTGGCTGGAGACTTTGACGAACTACCTATCACCGCGCTTGTTGAAAACAATATAGTATAATGATATGATGTATTATACGTCACTGCGATACTAATAATAATAATATTATAACCGACGGCCGCCGACCCGTCGGGACACCCGCAGCAGTAGACGAGAGAATCCGGGAATTTTATCGGATATACCACCTATATTATTCGAAAACAACGAAATGATATGATGCGGCTGCTGCCTGCTATAGTCTCCTATTGAAATCATCGAAACAATAGTCTATTCGCACAAACTTGTCAGATCGGGTCATCTCCACGGCATCTGACGCCGCAAACAAATGTTATTATATTATTATATAGTTATACGCTTAGTTATACCGCAACCGCAGTATGATATGCGTCTATAACTCCGATCGATCACGAATACGTTTTTTTTTTATTTTCCAATCAAAAACGAATTATAACATACATTAGCGCCATGGATACACCTAGTATACGCTCCTCGTGATCATAATTTAAGGTAGGTACCGTACAATAACGGTATGTCTATGCGACACGTATCTATCGTGGGTATAGTCTTAACTTTACTTCTTAGTGTTAGATACTAATAAAATCGTATTAAGTAGTAAGTACTGTATACTCGTATACGCAACATATACAATATATTAATATATCTATTATATTATAAAGTTATTTCAAAAAACACAAACAAACTTGTTTCTATCATTACCTATGTACATACTGCGAACACATTGTGTATGATATAATATAATTATGTAATTGGTACTTAGTAGGTAGGTATAGCTTATGATTTGATTTTCTTGACATAAATGGAAATCGCGTGCTGCAGCAGTTGATGAGATAAGCAGTGCGCCTCTTCTCATTGTGAAACATTGTAAACAATGGTTCGCCGCCGCGTGACCTTAATGCGTCTCCGTGTCAACACCATATACCCAGCCACCTAGGTAAAGTATACCTACACAAATGAGGTAGGTATATACCGTTTGCTAAATCGTGCGCGTACGGCGTGTAAATATATTTATGATGACGAGCGGATAAGTATAGGTACCTATAATATTATATATATATACCTATATAGGTATAGAATACCGCAAAACCACTGCTGTGTGCCCGCGGGTGTACAGTGCTGCAGGCAGTGGTGAAATTATTATTTTTCTGTTCGATCCGAAATCGCGAATAATCCAGCTGGACGGACTAGAAACAATTCAAAACCCCCGACTGTGAGAGACGACGTATACCTATTAGCAGGGTAAGATGACTGACCGCGGGCAAAGAATAATTATAAAATTCGCTTACATACGTCGTGTACTATTTTATTATAATTTTATATACATGATATCACCTGCGGAGCTCATAACTCGAACCGGACACGGTGACATTTGTCTGAAAGGCGGCCAAAAATTCCTGCGCGTTAACAATAATAATAATATGTGCGGACCGCGACCCGAGCCAATTGACGCGATGGATCGCACGGTGATGTGTATTGTACATTTTGAACCCATTTATGTGAAACACATGTCTTACGGGGTGCGCGGGGTGACGTGTAATGTTTTAAGTCGTCGAGCTTTCCAAAAATGTTGGCCTAAAACGTTCGATTTTGCTGCGTGGAAATATCCAGAAGACTGTGCGACACACAATTTTATATGTTCGATGTTGAACGATTTTTGTCCTATATATTATAATATGCTCATTGCTTGTATCCTATAAAGGTACAATCATCTTTGGGCTTTTTCTGTACATTTCTGTTACTTTAGCTGCACCTCATTGCTGAAGCTGCGTCTGTTCGCCTTTAAATAGAGAATTTTTACTATATAGTAACGTCGCGAAATTTCTGCATAAAAAACATTGCATTTTTGCATTACTTGATATATATGACTAATAACGTGTTGCTACACATATTTGCAAAAGTTTTGGTTGAACCCGTTCCTTAGAATAGAAGGATGTGGTTTGGAAGGACGTTGTCCAGATGTGGTTTTGTTTCTGTTCTACCGAGATACTGTAGAAATGTAGAATGATATGGCTGATTGAAGATTTATTACGATGAAAGTTGCAGGAGGCACATTATGTTCAATGTTGTTAGTATGGATTATTGAATGGTAGGAGCGATTGACTACATAGGATCCTTGGAAAACTCAGGCTGAGATGTTTCGTGATAATAATTTAGCGTTTGTTACCTTGCAGACTGTACAATTGTGATCGTTTAAAAAGGACCATGCTTATTTGACTATGTGGAATGAGACTTGTAGTAGTTTGTAAAGTATATAGTATGCTTTTGTGGCACATACCTGTGCTGTATATCAGACGCCTTTTCGAAGTCATGGAAAACGACTGCAGTTATTTTTTTCCTTTCAAGGAGATCGCTAAGTCATCGACATATATTTGGTCAGTCGGTGGAGTAAACATATTGTTTTAGCCGGATTTGAAATCAATATATAAAGTATGAAAATTTCAAATGATTTTGTCGTATCGTATTGCCTGCTTATTAAACTAACAATCAGATTATTTATCATTATACAATCTTGTTTATCGATCGGCAGAGATTGCTGAAAAATAATATAGAATTTATAGAATGGTGTAACATTATTGTTTGACTGTTAAACTGTCGTCGAAGCACTCAACGTGACGTAACTCCCTATAAACTTGCACTTTGAAATAAATATGAAACGATCGTTTTTTAATAATAATACTTCGGTCGTGGTACACTAGTATTATACCGTTTAATAGGATTCGATGAGAATATAGCGTAGTACGGTAGCTGTGGACTCTTGTAGTGTAATTATATTATAAGGTAATATATAATAATGTGTGTGCGCGCGCAGAGTCATTGCGTAATGCTCGTAGGTACAAAACATTTAAACATATACGCGTAGTTATTGACTGTACGGTTTGGTACATAATATACTATCGTCGTCGTCATTTTAAAATATAATATTTCCAAAAGTACCTATAATCTATATCATATTATTATAATAATATTATTCGATTTGACATGGGCAACTTACTACAACCTATGTTATATTATTTTAAACGTTTTCCGGAAACGAAAATAATAACCGCTGTTGCCTGTTTGGCATATTTACTCGCGTGCAATACGGATGTCGCCGCGTGTAAAAATCTATGATATTATAATATATAATATAAGTACATGTATAGGGATAAACCAATTAAGAAATACGGATAAAAGAAATTATTATTATTTGTACGGTTATAACGAACACAACTCGAGGCGGCCAGCACGCAACCGAGATAGGTATACGCGTGTAAAAACAATAATATTTCATTATATTATTATGTATTTTGTATAATGGTATATTAGAATATTATATTACGACAACGTATACCTATTATATCGCGGTATAAACACTCCGGTTTACGCTCACCTGCTAAACAGCAGTGACAAAAATGAATTTCGTGCACACAATCTAAGTTATTATTGTAGTCGACCGAGCTCATTATTCGGTATATATAACATATAATATAGAGGTCATACCGCAGCAGTATATTATAATATAGGTAGGTATACAATATTATAATATTATTTTATAAATTGTAAATTTTGATTTGAAAACGTAACCTACCTAGGTACATGAACAAATCCGATTGTATCATTATTATTATTGTTATATAATAACAATAATTGTCTGTTGGTACTTCCCAGACCCGCGTAAGCGGCAGGATGATGGACTCCGTTTTCGTATGATAATAATATAGTGCCTGCGATTCGTGTAATATAATATTATTGTATTATAGTGACGACGCTTTGAAGGGCGCATATGCTGTAAATGCGCAAATCGTAAAACGCCGTCTCGCCGCGATTTCCATCATCGGGTGTGACCCCCCCGTACCCGGTGACCTTAACCTCCGCGAACACCATAATCCCATTTCGACGATGGGTAATAATAATACGATGGAAACATGATTTCTTCTTCTTCTTGTTTTTTTACGACTCGCGACGCACGAAAATAATAAGAATCGAAGAGGAATTGAAAAAAAATCCGAGCTGGAGATGAGAGAAAAATAAAAATAAATAAAAAATGTCCACCCGAAGGTCTTCCGGTTTTAAACTTAAATTATCAAAAAATAATAAATATTTCGCCAAACGACCGCCAACTATGTGTAATGTGAATAGCTGGCACATTCAACGACGCGTAGTGTGGCCAAACAAGTTTACATAATATAGTATGCTATATGATATAATGGGAATACAATACCTAGATGTCTCTACATTTTTTTTATGTGTGTAAATTAAAAAGACTAAAATATTTACTTTTTTTCACGATAATACGAGCAACGCAAATCTTAAAGTTTAAGCAGGATTAGGGATGAAATTTTGTTCAATTTATAATGTATACCTTTAACAAATCAGCGCCGGCCACCTGCTGTATATCCTTGTATTTATATACATTAATATATAATTATTATATATTGTAATATTGTTGTAAATCGAGTATAATATATAGGTATATTGGAATTTAGTTCGAGGAAAATATTAGAAACACTTGTCAAAATAGTTTAGATATTATAGATATTATACACGTATACCTACTGCAATAATAATTGATTTATATATAAAATAATAATACATTATTCTGATATTATTATAATTTATATAATATTTTGATACATGCATTAACAGATATATTATACAGTATAAGTAACGGTCTGCCCTGTCATCTATAGCAGTCTGTACCTAACACATACGAAAGCACTTAAAACCCTTACAGAATAAAATGATAACGGTGGAGAAACAGATGACTTAAAACTTTTATAAAAATCGTACTATATATCGCGTCGCTTAGCCTTGGTATACCGTGGTATAATATTATAATAAAGTCGTCGTCGGAAACCGTCCTCACTCGTTACGTATGCAAAACGGGTGATTATATTATTATTATTATTATTATTATTCGACAGGCACATACGTCATACGAAAATAATAGTCGTCGATACGACAATAATGATGATGGTGATAATAGCGTATTACAATTTACAGGTACCTGTACGATTTTATAATAAATGAACTCGTTGGCCGACGGCCAGTCCGCGCGTCTCGTCCAATATATTATATTCATGTATATAGTATAATAATATATTGTATATTTGTATTATTATTTTATCGAAGTCGTGGTAATAAGTATAACGAACTATTTATCACGATATATATCATCATTATTCTGCGTTCGCTTGCCGTTTAAGAGCCGTATTAAAATTTTATCGTTGTATTATATTAATGGTCGCACATCGCCATAATGTTACATTGTAGAATATGAAATTACTAATTATAATATTATATTAAGCGATATCTCTGATATTAGTAAGGATTAAATCGACAGTCCCAGAATAAAAACATATACTGCAATACTTATAGATTATAATATTAGGTATAATATACGCGGTTAAAATATAATATTATACTACAATTTTATAGGTACTATACAATAATATATAGGTACGTATATACTCGTAGATTCGTTAGTTTATTACTGGGCTTTTATAGTCATCCGGCACGTTAGGTAGTTAGACCACCCCTGATCTATAATTTAGGAACTCGTATATATAGCTACGCATTTGCCAGTCGGATTTATCGTAGAAAAAATTGCGCGACAACGATGAATGAAAATAATAAGCGAATTAATATACTGCACATGGGCGCCGCCGATATACGTCGACAAAATCCGAAACGTCATGATAATCTCATTAGGAACGTCGCGTAGGTATACGGTATAAGGTATACACATCGTCATTAATGTAATCATGTGTCACTGCGTCGCGTCGATTAACCATCAGAGTGGTTGATGACATATACCACGTTTTCACTGGAAATATCACGATAAATCTCACAAACACCGTTGCGCAACGTCTGCATACTGTAGTAATGGATAATGATTATAATATTTAATTATATATTACACGACATCCCGGCTCGGGAGTCTCGGACGATTATTATTATTATTAAATACTTAAATACCGTGTTGAAACAGCTGCAATGTTCAGACAATCGGTATACTGCGATGATTATTATTATTATTATTATTATTATTATTATTATTATTATTACGGTAGAAACAGCGCAGTGTAATCATTGCAAACCGGAACGACAATTTGATATCATCTACGTCATAATATTATACCATGCACGAGCTTTGAAAGTAATAGAAAGAAAATAATAAAAAAAAAAATGCTAAAATATTAATAATTATCGATGTAAGTACCTATATGTAGTAGGTAGTTTCGATATATATCAATAATAATTATCGGTACCGATTTATACGCGTGACGTTATGAAAATAATAATAAAGTAGGTATACTCATAAATAAGATTATGTTATGTAATATAATATTATTATGATAACGATCGCTCCATATATATTCCGTTGTATTAAAATATATATTATTCTATCGTTAAACGTTTTTTGCTTAAGCCTTAAATGTATATATATATTTTTTTTTTAAATAATCTGTTTTATGAAATCAATAGTTATTCTATATTAGGTATATTATTGTTATTATTATTATTATTATAATGATCGTCATTTTAATGGTGTGCTTTTTCGTTTGTTTCAGAATACCGGAAGTGCGTTTATACAAAAGCTGTTTCGGTAAGTCACGTATATGATAACAGTATAATATATTATAATATCAATCTAACGTGGTAAAATAATGAACCGTGGTTCTATACATATGGTGGGTACCTATTTAGAAGACGTGTATTGTGTGTACCACCCGTATGCGCTGTAACACGTATAATATGACATTATTATAGTATAGTGTTTGATGTCGCGAAAACTGTGTCAAATGACTGGCTCGGCAGGTATACCAGCTCATTATATTTAGGCCGAACAGATCGATTTTTCCGTATTCCCTATATACCTACCTTAATAGTATTATTTTTTTTGTCGCGCGGGTCCACATGCTGCATCCAACCATCGAGATCGGCGGCGGTACAAATACAATATTGTTATAATATAGCCCCCGACGCGTCTTTAATACGATAAACATATTATAATAATAATAGGTACATAATGATACACGGGTATTATTAATATTAGGTATTATCAACGAGAGAGTGTGGGCCACATTAAACTTGTGAAATTATCGGCGCAGTGGCGGGTTGTTGAACCTGACTCGCGAGCTAGAAGTCTTCTTCTTCTTCTTCTCCCGCAACTCTGCCGCAGCACACTCGAACACATTGTATGCCGCCGCAGCCAATGTGCACAAAGCGTTTGTTCGCGATTATTACAATAGAGTACCGTAATGGCAATATATTATTATATTATATATAGGCGATTATATCAAATACGCTTAAACTCGTTACTCGTGTTACTTATTATATTATACATTAACCCGTTGCGGGAAAGGAGAAGTTTTCCGTACGTTCGAGAAGTTTTGTCCGCGATGGTCATGACAAATGTCCTCCCCTCTGGGGGTGGTCGTTGAAGTCTACGCATTCACTGTACGCTTGGTTCTCCCACTGACTTGAATGTCAATACTCTATCAGGTTGTACTCAGTGTACTCTATATATATATATTATAATATAGGGACTTATCAATGAATTATCCACGTACGCACATCCTTCGTTTTCTGCAATATTATTAAACATTATACATAGTATTATTATTTTTATCCTAATAGAACCTATTCCCCTTTTGCAAGTAATAGCACTTCTAAATCTCCTCCCAGCCACCGGTATCTCCGCACACACTGCACACACACAATCAATTGTAAGTCGCAAATGTATATTTAATATTTATAATTATATATTATAATTTCCCCCCCCCCACCGCCGTTGATATTTATAATAATATATACTATACTTATATATTATAGTTACATATACGATATTGAGTATTGCGCGTACCTACATAAAATAACATTGTTATTATATTATTATTATACATTATTGTATACTTAAACGAGCCCGACGATGACGTATGCAATAGTGATTTTCCTTTTGGTTTTTTTGCAAATCTATTCGAACCGTAAACTGCTGCAATATTATACACCATATTTATGTGCATAATATAATACGTAAATAAAACTCGCGAGTTCCAAATCGAACAATAAATTAAAGAAATTACGGACTCGAGACGTTTATTATTATTATTATTATTATGGAATTAATGAGCTCGAGCGCGTAATTGTAATTGTAATTCTTTCGAAAATAACATAATATACTCGCGCATAAACAATATCATGTTATTATATTTACCTCTATATAAATATATACAAAAATATATAGGTATACATATATAAGTGTACAAACATTTTTCGGACTATCAGTAATGCAATAATTGAATCGACGCTGTGGCAAGGTTATAAGCTGTGTACAAAAGTATACAAATATAAATGTGTGTTACAGTAAATTGTGCTCGTTTGCGACGACAAACAACGTTACCTAATTGATTTGTCGGGACTCAGAAAGTATATATAAGTATAGTAACTGCAGGATAATATACGGTATATGAAATAGGTAAGTTCCGTCCGAGCAGCTTTTTCGACTGAAATGTAAGAAATGAGAGCGATTTCCATGAACGCTAAATCCTATGACAATATTATATGCGTTTTCCCTGATGATATTCGGTCGTCCTGCGTGAATTGCAATTTGCTCTCCCTGCAGGCGTGTCTCACACTTAAGTACACAAGTACACAACATACAGGAATTACGCATAAATCGCCGTCAGCAAAAACGTTTTAATAAGGTCGAGAATGATGTGTTTTCGTTTTGACATTGTGTAATATTTAGACATTATGTTTGGACGAAAACAAACTCATATAGCCGACTCTCATTTCTCGCATATATAATATCGGTACATAGGTATTTAATATTTATGTTATAATATTATTATGTACGACAAACACAGGTGGTTTTCTCGAGTGATGTACTAAATAGGCAAGCTAGTTATCGTTGAATAAAAAAAAAATATATAAATAATAAAATGAGGCTAATTGTAATTTTTTTAAACAAATTTTGCTTATTAAACAGCGATTTCGTTGAGCTGCTGCACTACACTTGCCTATGCAGTATTATTTTACGTACGCGAATTATTATATAGTTGATATTGGGGAATTCTCGTTACTAAATCGTACGTGAACATTCGTGGAAAACAGACTTCTGCGAATTCAGAAACCCCAACCGCGAACGAGGTCGGCCCCGGTCGTCTGACGGGAAATGATACAGGTCACTCGAGGACATCGGTGTGGGAGTCTGCTGCGGCAGATCGCGGTTGACCCTGGTCGCGGTGTGGTCGCCTCGGGGTGACCGTATATCATGCACAAAAAATTCGCAGTAACGGTACAAACACGCCGTCGTATAAAAAAACCTAACTATATATTTTATGATATAATGTAGGTGATTTGAGCAGTCCGGACCGCATGACGCTGCACGGTCACGGGATTCCCCCGGTCTCGTGAGGGTTTTCCGTCCGCAGACACGTAGTTATGGAAGTATAAAATCATACGAAATTAATTATATAGTTATATATGTACCCATTGTACCCACAAGTGGTTTATTTCACTGATCTAGAAAAAATGTTTTAAAATTGTATTATTTGAGTATAGTATACCTACCTTATAAAAGTCTACCTAGGAAATGCCGTGTAGCCTGCAGCAGTTGAACTTTAACAGATCTTCCTATTTATGTGAATGATATGATATAATTATTATTATACCTACCTAATAATAGTTAACAGCATAGTTATTATTATTGGAAATTCTGGTGCGCGACTACAATACACGCGCGTCGAAAATACTATAATATAGGTAATATATAATAATATATATCCACCGCTGCTGCTGCAATTGCATTTTTTCGGTCACACACAGCAGCGTTAGACGCTTATTATAGGTATGAATTATATGGCATATATTATACCTAATGATATGATATTAATTAATAATACTTACAATGATTGAATGTTATATTTATAATAGTAACGACTGACACGCACGATGGACATGAAAACGCATAGTTTCGAAAAGAGAGAGAGAGAGAGAGAGAGACAGAAAAATCGTGTCACAGATTTGCCGACCCGTTAGTGTAGAGGACGAATATTGATTTTTGTATTGTATATACGATATACCTGGATAATATTATAACGCATGGGATCGCTGTGGCCAAATTATGATTTCAAGTGACGTCGTGCCCATTAGCCGCCGCCGCCTTATACGGGAATACGCGAAACTAACATTATTTTTCGAATTTAGAAACTCTCGTATTTTGTATACGTACCAGAGTTCGGTAAGGCGATGAGACGGGTACGCAAACGCTATATCAAAAGAGCGGAAACACCTCGCGGTCGTCGAGTAATTTTTTTAAAAATTTTCTCGATTTTCCCCTACGACATGTTGACAATCAGTGGCGAGGTACATAATATTTACTCGGGGAGGCCACGCGCGGATATAGCTATCGAGATAAGCCGTCTTTAAAATATAGGACGGGTGCTCCTATATATAGGTAGGTTACGATTCTGAATTTTAGACCATGATCATTGATCGTGGTCGAAAGAATATAGGTAACCATGTTAACGCGTTATAACTTATATTAGAATCTTTGTGTATAACGCGACTCCACTCGTTATGGTTTGCACAGATTTTCCGACCCGTCGTGGTATAGAGAACGAATATTGATTTTTGTATTTTAAATAGATATATTAACGCATGGGGCCGCCGTGGCACAGATAATGATTTCACGTGACGTCGTACCCATTAGCTGCCGTCGACGCCTTACACGGGAATACGCGAAACTAACATTATTTTTCGAATTTAGAAACTCTGTGTATACGTACCGAAGCTCGATTGTGCGATGAGACGAGTACGCCATATCTAAAGAGTGGAAACAGCTCTCGGTCGTCCGGTTATAATTTTTTTAATTTTCTCGCTTTTCCGTATGATGGCATGCCGCAGTCAATTAGTGAGTCGAGAAGGCCACTGCCACGCGATAGCTAGAGAGATAAGCCTTCTCTGTAGAGGACATATAATATGTTATCTAGGTAGGTTACGATTTTGAACGTCTATGCGGATCGTGGTCGAGGGAATATAGGTGACCAGTTATACGCTATATTACGATCTTTGTATATCATATAACTATACGCCACTCGTTATTGTTTGCTGCTGCTGTTGCTGCTGCTGCAATAAAGTCATGTCCGGTGGATTTCCTTGACGTGATAAACAATTTAATAATCACCGCGCATCAGATACGTATATAAGAAAAGCATATTATATTATTGTTAGAGGTCGTCAGAACTAATTAATTTGGCCTAGTATAGTGTATACATATTTTATTATACTTTGATACACTGCACGCGGCAACCCATCCCAAAGCGTGGTGATTGCCCAGGCAAATCGATAGAAGCTGTTCGAAAAATTCATTTTTTATAAGCTTACACAATATACATATTATAATTATATTAATTATACCTGCTTTTATATATTTTAACGAGCATGGCGCAATGTTATTATTCCTTTATATAAACAAAAACGTAAAATAATAATTACTATCGAATATTATTTATTAATTATTATTTTATTTTATTTTACGAAGTACTTATGTATACGAGTATATTGCACGTTTTAACTCTGAAATCAATTGTCAGACATTAGAGGACATCAATCACCACGGCTATTTACATAATATTATGTAATCATTAGATAATAATTTAAAAATAATAGCTATTTTTTTTTATTTATGAAGTTCTTTCCAATTAATATTAAACCTATAAAATGAAAATATAATAACTCAAATCATTCCATAAGCCCTTATAGTATAATAATTCATGAAATATTACCTATAATATGCTCTGCATGGTACAAATATGTTGTAGTTTGTATATGTTTGAAAAAAAATATGTTAAATCATAACAACGTTCTTAACGCTTATTTAATAAGTTCTGCAATTAGTTATTTTTTTTTCATTAACTTTCCGACGCACTTTCCCATAAATATTATAGGTACTATATTTAATAGACGTCACCTCGTTACAACTAATACGTGAGTACGATCGTTCAGATTTGAACTATATTTTTCGATTACCAGTTTATATTATTTTCTCCAAGTCACGGGGAAACATGCGTTTTATGTACACCAAATATATGTTATATTTCATATTCTCATTACGCAAACCGTAGATCACGTATACATCACAGATTATATTATCTCTGACGTACACACTGCCACGCCACATGCTGGTATATAAGACGCGTTTATCGCGGTTGTCTGCAGTTTGTTTGAAATCTTATAATAATAATATATAGCGACGATATAATATATAGTGACTGTAAAAAGGCCGCGGTTTTCATCTTTGGCTGTGCATGCGGTGCCACTGCACTATATCTGCACCGTCGTCACTGACACCACTAAAATAAGTACCTATTATTTTTTTAAGCGTATTAATCATAATCTCCGACGGAAAACCCGTAAAAGAATTACGTGTTAGCGTGTATAGTATGCACTACAGATGCTTACAATATAATATGATTGCGAATTCGAAACGATGATAATATTATTATAGAAAATAACCTCTTCGTAATATACGCGCGTTCGCTCGCTGCGGACCCGGTCCGACATGATTGTTGTGCGTTATCGTCCGCGTCGCGTTTTATCGGACACCTGTATCTGATTCTCCGATATATATTCTCACGGACGGCAAAAAGCGCGCGGTGACCGATACGTGCAGCGCATACGTGTGAAATCGTAATATAATATTATGCATATAGGTACGTCAATAAGGTATACACTGCAGGAGGAGAGCATACCTAAACAGACAAATCGGTATGATATTTTATTTATTATATTATATATCTTATTAAATACGCCGTCGAACATCGCGATATATAGGAACGATTTTAACATTCAGACGGCGAGCGCGATCGTCGTCCATTCATCGCGTATTTCATATAATATACATTACACATTATATACCTATAAAGCGCATAAATATACACATATAATGTACGTAATGCGCCTATACGTCGACGACCCTCCATACTCTCATCCAGCCTGCACCGCTACGTCGATCGTCTGGACGGGACGAGAAAAAAGACTTTTTGATAATATATATGCTATTCTTCGGCGGTGTCGCTTCGATAAATCCATCCCCTATAACCGCCATTCCATCCCTCCCACCGACGGCCCACCTACCCCCTGCAGATTATAACGTTACTCCTATACATACATTCGTATTCGTTTGCTGTGGAAAGTTAATTCCGTTTGTCAAAATATAAAAACATTGTAAGACCAATTATCTGATGCTAAAAAATTTACTTTGAAATTTTCAAACATTATTAATTGTAAACCTATAATACCATCATATTATACAGGGTGTAACAGAAAGCACTGACTGATGCGCATGCTAATTACACTCTGTATAATATGATATAATTTGTAAATGTGTGAACATTTAAAGTGTATCCATTATTATTCAGAGATTATATTTTACTCTCAACTTTTGAGTTCTGTAGTTGTATCTTGCTGCAGCTGATCGTCCTGTTCAAAAAAATCCATCATTTTTGTATTGACTCGGCGGACGGAAATTTAATTTAATATATTTGAACATTTCCGTGCCATCCGACGGTCATATACTCATATAATATACACTCATATCATCAACAAAACAATTGTGATTCCAACGTCCTACAATTTATTATAGGTATAATAATACCAGCGGTCGTTAATGTGTATATTTGATAAAATATATTAATATATGAATCGATCCGTCAATGTAAACAATTATTCACGATTTTAATCGCCTCTTTCGTCTAAAAATTGTTATTAGTATAATATCCCGTTCAATTGTGTGTCACAGCGACAGCTGCAACAGCGTGTGTCTCTCGAAGTTATTTAATAGTCGCGTACAACGTCATCCACGCGCACGATTTCAATAATATTTCTTTTGGCCGCACTTATACAGCGAAAACGTGTAGTTCGATTTTTTTCGGTTCGATTGAGAAAATAAATATCTATTGTTATAATAATATAATATTGTAAAATATATATACTCCCGTGATTTTTGTCCTTGGTGACTAGTGAGTAATAATATGTTACATTGATAATTTTAAGCGATATTATTGCTTTTTATATTCTTTTAATATTCCATGTCATCGTGTATTTTAGAATATTTATTTTTATTGTAAAAATATGAAAAGAATAAAGATAATAATAGAAATACCTATATACCTAGGCACAAATTAATATATAACGCACGAATGGATTAGACGAGGAGCAAATAATTGTTTATTAACGATTTCCTTTGATCTCGGTGGCTATATCTTACATATATATATATTTATAATATGTTTTATTTTTTTTAAATTTAAATTTAAAAAAACACAAAGTTTGAATAAATGCATTCTTAAAGTAAAAAAAATTATCAAGCCACGCATGATAATAATATTTATCAATGACCACAGATTTCCTTTACCATATAACTCGCAAAACCACTTTGTCAGCAATCATTCTCGATCGTATATATTATTATAATATCGACAAATGATTATTATTGTTATATAACTATCAACCGCAGCAACGGTACATTTTATCACCGTGTATTTAATTCCACCGCAGTTTATGTATATACACACACGTATGTTGCAGAGCGTAAATCCAACCGGTAATTATATTATTTATTATTTAAACGAGGAACTTTGTAGCGCATAAACACATCAATTACCGTTGTAAGCATTAATTTTTTGCATTGTACGTAAATCAGTGGTAATGTATGTTTTTTTTTTTATGAACGCATGACTCCACAAAAATTCGTTTCTATATAGGTATATATATTATGTATGTATACTTAATATAAGTATAAAACGTATACACTCGAGTATAATATATTAATATATAACATTATGTCGGAACATCAATTATAAACCGAATATAAAAAAATTGTAATAATAAACATGAAAGTACCGTTTTTTTTCTCGTGCATTATATAGTTTTCAACGAAAAACTCTATACACCTAGAATATATATACCCAATGTCATAGTATATACTACGATAAATTATACGGTTTTATTAATAGATAAAACAAAATCGTGCAACCGTTCGGTACCAATAATATTATTTTTATCTGCAGCAATACCGCATACCGCTACCTATACCTAGCTTACATAATATTATTATTAAATATTATATATCATTATAATTTGTCGTTACCGAAATTTTATTCGTTCCATCTTCCATAGTGTATTCTCTCGACAACTTCCATTACGAGTTATGATAACATATACTGTACAATAAAAAGCAATTCCGAACGGGACAGTGGCGTGTGACATAGGGTAAAAATGTAAGGAGGCGTAGATCACCCAATATTATTTGAGCAACACCAGTTTTTTGATACACTCCACTGGAACGGGATTTTTGATAAGACTCTAGGCGAAAGAGTGTTGAACGTTTTCGTACCGTGGTATATTATAATAATAACTGCAGCTCCAGTAATTGTTTACCATATTATAATATGGAAGAGACCGAAGTGAAATGAATAACACACACAATAATTGACACGGCGGTCGGGCTGCAGCAACACCATCAGAGACTTAAACGGCCGTCGAAAACGAGGTTGTGTCTTCCCAATGCTGCAACGTATAAAATATATTTTTTTAAATGCAGTAGGTATGCCAGCGAATAATAGCGATGCGATCAAACTATTATTATTGCTCTATCCGTCCATCGCGATCGGCGCATTTCTCGCGTGGTGACAATTTGCATAGGTTCATTTTATATTATATATTATTATACATAATATTACATAAAGATACAGCAATACACTGCAGATACGCACGCCTGGAGAGGCGATCGCGCTGCCGACCGGGATAACCAGTTCTTCTGGGAAACTGGTCGCGGCACTCGGGTATTTTTGCGCATTGTCCTGCGAGTTTATAATAATAATAATAATAATATGTATAGAGCTAGGAGACGGAACGAAAAAAAGATTTTTTTAAAACGACCGGTTTATTCACGATTTACGCACGTGGTGGTGAGTTATCATCATTATTATAGTTGTTACTATTATTATAATTAGGTGCTGTTGTTATACCTACGTGTAAAGTAAATTATAAATTAAAAATATATAATAATATATGAATTTATCTCATATTTTTTTGAATCTTATGCAGCATCTCTGGAGTAAGAGATTCGGCGACGGGTTTTCATTTCGGCGACGAACACCATTTTACAAAGACGACGGTGACGAAAAATAATGACGATTTTATCGATTTCCCTGTTATATAGGTATACATTTATAATACCTACATCCTATTTTAATTACATTTTTGCTCGTCAATAAACAATGAGGCGTGAAATAAAAATATTATCACCCTTTGTCCGTTGTAACCTTTTTTTTGTTTCAATTTCATATTAATTATGATATCACGTCTGAACCTTATATACTCAGTATATTACGATTTACGAGTGCCTAATACCTATATATTATGAGTTAAGACATATAATTGTACTATACATGACAATTTTTTGTAGGTGACAGGGTTTTAGACTTTGGTTGGTGGCTAGTAATATTTGCACATTATATTGTATTCAATATAATATTAACAAAAAAAATGAACTGAAATATTCTATTTTCTAAATCGAAATACCTATCGCAGGATGCAATACACCAGTGGCATACCTAGGGATGATAAAGGGGCTTGACCCCCTCCCATTAGTCGTGTTATTTTTTAAAACTTCTATAGTAAAAGGTAAAGTACAAACCATGATATTTCTAAAAATGGTTTTGTTGAAACATTTGGCGTAGTATTAACTATTTATAATTTAGTCCCCCCCCCATTGAAAAATCCTGGGTACGTCACTGCAATACATGATATTATGGGTGCCTCTATATATCTTATTTTTAGTGTTTTATTTGTATCATAGCTGTGTAGATTTAAATTAATAAAGGGGAGGACCTATAATACCGTTTGTAAAAGTGAGTCTGTTTAAAATTAATCAAACGGTTTCACGAAATGTATATTTTATATACATATACGTCATAGTGTCAATTATACTCACGATATAATATTATGTACATGGCTGCAGCATAATGAAGCCAATATATTACAATCAATTTTAAACAATGTGTAATGCCTATATAATATTATATTTAATTAACATACACGTGTAACGATAAACAATGAACAAATCGTAATTACCATTTATTTATCTCCACTGATCGGTAGGTAATAAATTAAAACTTTAGGGAATATATAGGTACCGCAGCTATTCGGTTGCCATGTTCATATAAACTACCTACAGCGATGGTAGCTGGAGTTTATCTTGGAAATCACCTAACGTCACGTAGTTGGTATATATAGGTACCCATAATAATATAAAATGCGTACAATTGGCCACAATACCATAAAAAAAAATATTATTTAATTTAAAAACAAAAATAAAACGGTCGGAACTGTATGCATATATTTATATATGGGTAAAGAAATCAGTTTTAAATTTTAATCAAATCCACCCGAGGGCATGATAATATTGTACAGTCGGTCTTCTGGGACTCACGAAAACTGTTTAATAATAGGATTTTCTTGTGTAATTAACGCAACGCGACTGTAATCTACACGTAGGTACCTATATATAATATGATATATTTATATATATTATTATAATATTATGTGTATCGTCGAAAGAGTGTGAATCCGACGGTGGCGTGCGAGGAAGCCAAAATTTGGGTGGGAAGGGGAGGTGTGAGAATTTCGAGAAACGATTCGACTGTAATTAATTAATATTTAATAACATACACATTGTAAGCGACGGCGGTCGATCGATCATCCGGAGGACCCGACGGCGTTTGGCACACGAGAGAATATATTTTATTTTTATTATTTTGTTAATACATACGGACACGTGTGGTCTGCAAACTCGAATTTCGTGTTAATATAACATTACATTATATATATAATATATATAACGTACTGGACGACTATGATTCGCTCTAGGCCCAACGATGCGCATCGCTTACACTTTTACACGATGTCAGGTATGGGATACACTTATTGTACATAATATTATAAACATGACGTGCAGCGACCGAGGAAAAGAGCAATATCCTATATTATACAGTATTGAATTAATTTTCCGCTTCCTCCGCGGTCGACAAACTATTTTATGTTTAACATGACATTATATTACCTGTAGAATTATGTGCTCGTAGGAATCTCCGCGAGATTACGCAGCTAGAAAAAACCCAAATCCCGATTGCAACTCCCGTGATAAATAATACACGAAACGCGATATAGATTATAATACATCTTAATGCAATATAATAATATGATATATTTTACGCATTTATATTATGTATGCGTGATCGTGCCTGGTGGTCGTATAGTGTATACTGTGTATACGTACGTCATAATACGTACGGTATATAATGGTATGTAGGTAATTGTACCTAAATTGAAAATCATAACTCGGGGGTTTTGCAGTAGACTAACTGTTGCATATGCGCGTATATAGGATCACCGAGATCTACGCCGTCAAGTCCAGGGTCTTGCCCGTACGTCCGCGGGGTCACTGACCACCAGACATCCCGCGATGTATAAATAGACATGTCAGAAACTATCTTGTGCTCTCATATATTTTGTTCATTGCCACCCCTTCTGAATCACCATGATATAACGACGAGTAGAAAAAATAATAGTTGCGGCCGTAACGCTATACAGACGAGTATCGGAGTATATAAATTATTATTAGATATTAAACTCGTATTATAATTTATAGGTTAGGTGAGGTTGGTTTAAAAAGTTTTTTTTTACTTCTCCACTCTTATTTATAGAAAGAAATTATACGCAAACGACTCACTCGCTCGACCGGAATCAACGAGGACAGGTTTTTCGTCACTCCCGAGAATTCATATGGGGTCTAAAAAAATAAAATAAAAAATCCCGAATTCCCATACACGGACCCATAATCATCATAATATACCGAGCTACAGGCTGCATCCGAAAGGTCTCTGTTGTATAATAATATAATACGTTTAGAGAATTATTGGAGACGCGGATTTTCAAATCGTATCGGTCGTTCACGTCGCAATTCTGCTGGTATATAATATAATAATATAATCAGTCCGACGACCGTTGTTCCAAACGCATCTCCAGAAGTAGTCGTACGAGATTGGAATTTTTTTCCTCTCTCTTCATTTTGCCGACCGCCGCGGTTAGGTTAGCATCTTCGGGAAAACAATATGAAGTGTTTTTTTTTCGTCGTCTCCGTAATTATCATGAGCTCAATATCGCTGCGGTAATGTACCACTCTGCCTGTGTATAATAATATTATATTATATACCTTATGGTACCTATATAGACGACGGCAATATAGTAGTGACGGATTGTCGAACCTACCTATACCTATAATATACATATTTATATTATATCACTCGTTTACATAAAGTATTGTGCGTATGATATAAATATTATATTATAGAAGGTGGAGCCGTGCGATGCCGACGATATCGTCGCATCAACAAATGACTTCGGGACTGCAGGCGTCAATAATTATTGTCTCCACGGCTAGAATCGTTCGCATGATAATAAAACCATATATTATATTATAATATATATCGCAATATATTTTTATTATTATACGTGTACGTGCTACATTCCTTAATTCGTACGCAGCCCGCGTCATTAAAAACTAATACACCGCGATTATGTACAATATATATTAATTCTTATACCAAATAGGCATGTTTTTTTTCATTTCGTCGACTCTCGAATCTGTATACCTACATAATATATAATATAATCTGCGGACGTTTAAGTATATATACTTATTATACATACGAGGAGCCATGCTCACAGTATCTATATATCTATATACTCGCCAAGTAACGCGAATTAAACGTTTTGTACTTGAGTCTCTCGCGATCGTCGAATTGATGTTTAAGTATTAAGTAGCCAGTAGGTATATATATACTGCATATACTACGCTATATTCAATAACATAATACTCGAGTCCTTGAATCCTTGAATGAAAAATTAATTTTAATTTTTTAAACTTGGCTGGGAAGAAGAGGAGTCGTTACATCCACGGCGATGTATATCATATCTATACAATAATAATACGTATAAAACACGCCTCCCGTCCGATTCCCGAAATGCTGCAAGTTTGAAGTTTTTTCTCCCGTTAAAATGATTTAAGAATTATCGTACTGCCGTATACAATGTATAATTATGTGATTATTATACACTAAAGACTACTAAGGAGCTGAACATTGAAATAATGTACAATTAAGTGACTTTTTCGTAAACATAGGTGTTTATAATACATAATATATATAGGTATAGCTAGATCTTCGTCTAAAGGATTAATTGGAATAGGATTCATCAAACTCCGTTCGCTATATTATTATAATATTATTCTTTACATCATCTGTTGGTGTGATGCGTGTGTTCACCGCGGTTTACACACCTATATTATTATAAATAAATCATAGGCACGCGATAATATTAATCGCATGTCGTTTTATAGACATAAACATAAATAAAAAATTTCAGATCGTACTGAAACGCATTGCGTGGATAGCTGATAATAATAATGTAATGAATACAAAAACGACTGAGGACATTGTCACAGTTCGATAGTTTACCAGCTAAATAGGTAGGTGGACACGGCTAAATATGTGAGTGGCTGCGGTCGACCGATGTGTGACGGCCGTTAAGTCTGCGGCGAGACGGCCGGTAATCGTTTTCGCGTGAAATCCGTAATATAATATTATACAAATATTAACTGGGAATGTTCAAGTATGTCGCTCGTGCCCATGTCCGCGGACAAGCTTTGATCGAACCATCATAGTATATTCATACGTAGTATATGTCGGTTGCATAGCACCTGCACCGTCCGAAAATAATCTCCCAAGAGGTCTTTTAAAATAAAACATGATGTGTCTATACACGTGACGGTATCCTGGCAATACGGAAAATCGATTATGGCGCTTCACCGGGTTTAAAATAAGGTCTTACCTAGCCATTGCGGTCCTGCTGCAGCCGCGTGTATAATATTATAACAAAGAAGAAGATCGAGAATGACGGCTAAGATTTGGTTTGGATATAGATGATGATGATGATGACGACGATAAATGAAGGTAAAAAAAAATCCCAAGAAAAAGATATGACTTAGAGTAGCAGGACTCTGCTCCCGTCTTCGCATTTCCCTCTGGACCGTTCAAGGACGTTGACAGCAGCATCGGTCGCATGAGCTCGACCACTAAATTTCGTTTTCTTCTTCGCGGTCATCGCTTCTGCACGCGTTCTATCGCACGTACCACCCGTATATATACTGGTATAAAACAATATATTATATTATTATTTATTATAAATTATAATATAGATAGGTACACGGGTTTTTTTTTTACACATATACCGCCCAGTTACGCAACTCGAACTAGCGACCACCATGGTACGTCGGACGATATAAGTAAAATATGATAAATCGAGTTATTAATATTATAATATATTTTACTCGTCCCGAAAAATAACGCGTCCACCCACACTCACAGGCGGTAGAATTGTTACATAACATGGTATAAAATATATCGTATTATCGGGTATATATATATGTATATGGTGGTCTGGCATTTACCTGCCAGGATATTTTAATATAACTTTACCTGTGTCAGTGTATACGATATGTTAACTTTACAACGCGACGGATATATAATTTCTTGTCTTACTATAAGTTACGAATCCAAGTCCCGCGTGCATTGAACAAAAAAGGTCTTGTTTAATATGAACATTCCCATCACTGTTATGCGATAAAAATATTTTCGGTACAATCATAAAAGAACATCTCATAATTATTATTTCGTAAATATTTTATCAATAATGTTGAAACATATTTTTTAGATATGGTTACTGCCAGTGCCTAAGTATATGACCTGTACTTCAATTGTTTAATACTATGTATTTACGACGCGTATGGAAAAATACAGTTTATAAAAGGGAAATAAGAATTATTAACCTCAAGATAATTATCCTATAGGCTATAGCTATTTAGGAAGAAAAATTATTTTGCTCGTTTCTAATGTTTTGTTTTATAACGATATATCAACATTGCATACCAGTCGATACGCGTGTTTGCGTGTATATTACAGTGGGTAGGTACCTATATATATATGGCCGTTGACTTGCGCAGGAATATCATTAAAAATCGGTTCGGTTTGTCGGTCTCGACACTATTTGAACTCCCGCGTGTAATAATAATAGTAATAACATGATCTCGTGCAAAAACAAACAAAAAAAAAAAAAATGAAAAATGAAAATGGAGAAAAAAATAAGAGTTAAGCAATGCGGAACGAACGCTGACGATTGGTGCTCGTGTCCATGGGAAAAAAAAAGTACACAACAATACCGCTTATAAACGTACACGCGGCAGACCACTGTTTCTATATGCACACACACTTATATATAAATATAGCTTTATTATATATATGTTTTAATATACCGTGCGGATTGGGTCACTGCACTTGTGCGGCGGGACAACGGAAGATATCTGCACATCCTCATATAAGGAAACCCGACACCGTCGTATGGTGTTTTTTTTTCTTCTCGATCCACCCCGAGGAATTTTCTTCCCCTCCACACTCGCAGTCGTACAGCTGTACTAGAATGGTTTATAATAGTATGTATTTTATGTTCGTCGTGTACATCCTTTTTATCGCTTTTTAATCGATATAATATTTTCGTTTACGTTGCCACACGAGTATATAGTCTCGAATACTCGATATATTATATCTACTCGTATTATTATATTCACACGATTCGCGGTGTTTACTCTCGAAAATTGTCGTGCCGCGGCTTCCTAGTTGTCTGAGCTCATCGGAGTATAAAATATAATAAAATATAATTGTCGTCAAAACATTTTGATGTTTTAGGTTGTTTTTGTTTCCACGACATGTCGGCTATTATATATAATAATTTCTTTCAGACCTTGAAAAGTTCATTTAAAATATGAAGTAGTTCACATAATCATAAAATATTTAAGTTTGAACTAAGTTCATGAACTCGTTCGTTGTTGCAAAAAAATAGCCTCGTTATGGGCGGATAGGCCATTTTTGATCTACTAGGACAACTTAAGAAAGACTCCACACCGTAAAAAGCATGTCGCTTCGTCGAAAATTATGTTGACTCTACTTAAATTTAATACTGACTATATAATATAATTATAACTACAAACTAACTTCATAAAGTCAATAATTTATTCACTATTTTAAAATAATAACATAATAATACCGAATTCGATTAACGATTGTTTACCTGTTGACATATTATAACCCCTCTATAATTTAGGAACATAACATTAGTCAAATATACGGGTAAAAATTCAGATATTCGAAATATTTAGTACAACAACAACAAAATATAATGCACATCACCCCTCGCAGCTGTGCCACGGGCCATCGTAGTTGTTGATGTCGTAGTGGCGCGACGTCGAGGCGGGCCAATAAGAAATGTATTATAATATTTAAATATTATACTGGTTCAGAATAATATTATCATCTATTTCGTACGATATTACGTTTATTTATTAATGTTTAATAATAATATTATTAAGTGCGTAGATCACGTAGTTCATAATCCATACATAATATTCATCGGTGATAGGTAAACTACGAAAAAGGTCCCATTGCCAAAATGCATCCATGGAATAATCAGGTCCAAAAATAACCTTGTCTGGTTCAAGTTAAACCGTAGTTATTCTCAAGTAAATTAAATTGTTCTGTTTGCAACAGACGGTTGGAATTACGTTATTGCAGTCGCTCACTCGGAGATCCGATATTTTTGCACGATTTTTCGAAAGAAACATACAACTCATATTTTCAACAAACGAAAAACACCAAAACAGTAGATACTTTAATATATAATACTACATGTGTGCATACGGTGCTTCATAAGTATCTATACACACACACACATACACAAACAGAAACATCGAAACACATTAAATATTACCATTTAACATATTATTATCTCATACGATCATCACATGGTTTCAGCGTTTTTAGTGTATAAACTGTATGCGTATATATGTATAATATATACGTAGAACTCGTTTCTCTATATATAGATAGCCAGTACTATACTAAAATGTGTGGTATATGTGTGTAATTTTAAACTCTAGAGTAGAACGCGCGTTTACCTACAAAAAAAAAAATAAAAAATAATGAAAGCCATTAATTTATTTTTTTTGCGCTGGACGAATTTACGACGACAGCACAATGATTCGTATAATTTGTAATACAATATATTATACGAAAATCGTACGATCTAGGATATAGTAATATATAATGTTCAATATATTATATTATTATAATGCATTATGTAAATATTGAAATCAAATTTGGCGCGCGTGCCATCTGCAGCCACATATTACAGTACCTAATGCATTATTACAGATACCTATATATATACACACACTTGTATGCAATATAGTTACAACAGTACAACACTAATACACTTTACAAAATATTATAATATTATAATACCGCACACGTAGGAGGAGTTTCTCAGTCTCTCTCCGTCACTCGCTCTGTATGTCCGTCCGATAATGTTTTCGACGCATAAAACAATACACAATAATTATATTATGTGCAACACTCTCGGACCTAATAATATTGGTGGCTGTGTATTAAGTATCATTATTATGTTTTATGGTACTTACAATACGTGGAAACATATTGTATTATATTAATATACCGTATCCTGAACTTTTAGGGAGCAATTTCATTGCTTGATATTTACGTCGATTATTCTCTCGGTCCTCGGATAAAATAATAAAAAAAATTTTAAAAACCCAGCCGCCGACGACGTGACGCAGACATCTGCAGCGCTATAAGCATATACCGTAAACCTGTACGATACCCATTACCCGGTACTCACCGTATATTATACATAATAATACCACCGTGTGGTCCATAATTCAAAATGTATTTTATCGTCGTCACCGAGAGATGGCCTGAGCACGAGACCACCGAGATGAACCGTTGGAATAACGGGACAAATATGTCGAGAGGAAAAAAAAGTAAAGCCCGCACGACGTCCGTTTTCTTTCGAGTTTCGATCGAAAATTTGTCGAATAACCGCCAAAGGCAATAAATAACATTATAATATCATAATATATTATTATCACGTTTTCGTGAGTTACGAGTCGGCTGCAATGTACATATACGGCGACGTAGCGATTGTTCCCTCCCTCTACTCGAACCTTTTTTTTTCTAAATCAATTTTTGCATTTACATCGAAAAACAAACACGGTGTATTCTGTTGCAAGAAGATGTTCCTTTGTAAATTTAAAACTCCGCGGATGATAATAAAGTCTACTAAATATTAAAATATTTTAACAAAAAGTTCATCGTAATGACGGGTTATATTGTCCATTTTTTGAAAACATGTCGATTTCCTCTTACACTCATCTCATCTTTAACGATGGCGTCTTTGGGTGTTAAACAGTGATCAAAAAGACATGCTTTAGAACTAATTTGGTTTTTATTTTTCGTGAACACGAATTATATGTTATTCGGATGGTCGCCTGCCGCTGAGGCGACGACCTTGCCGGTCGGCCTACGGACGGCGCCTATTGAACGAGGTGTGTGTGTATATATATACATACGGTGCGGATAGAAAAACGAAAGCAGAATCAATTGTCCTCCCGTAAACGGACGGTCGTCGTAACTCAGACGTAGAAAAAAAATATACATCATAAAATAAAAAAAACCATCGTGTACCGCCGACGACGAGTGGGTTGAGCGCCGAAAACAAGTGTTCTCGATATATATTATGACGGCGGCGACTAAACAGGTGGTTTTTTTTATATATTATTTTGTTATATATATATACATACTATATATATGCTTAGGTACCCACGCACGCGTGCCCATCTCAACGTACGCTCGTTCATATAGATTTTACATATAAAATACACTATTTACTACACATCTAACCTAATAAGTAGATATTATTATAAAAATATGTTTCTATTTATAGTACTGAAATATCTATCGTTATTGTGTGCCTTGTGGGCATCGCAGCATCCAGTCTCGACATGTCTCGCGATAGGGATACGTTTTGGGGATAGCCACGAAAATATATAGGTGCACGCCCTAAACTGCCACGACATCGTAACATACATTATACGGCATACGCCTACATGAAATGATTTACATAATATTATAATATTCGAGATATACCATCAGCTGACAGCCATATGTAATATAGCTTACCTACTGTCTATGTCGTTTCCCATGTGTGCCCAAGTCATGCCGATGACGGATAATCTTAAATAATCCTAGACGATGCTTCCGAAAACGTCTTTAGTCATAGCTAAAATAGATGAAAAAATTCAGATTAGCAATGGAAAACAGTAGTTGTAAGGTTTTAAAGTACCCGGAAAGACAATAAAATGTATGATGAATTTGATTGACTATAATCATAGAATAGTACGGTTTTGAGAAAAATTGGTCGTAAAATGTATGGCTCCATAGCCATCGGGTACGCCGTACGTGCGTATTATAATAATATCGCCAGCGTAGGTATTATATAAAAAATATTATCGTCTCGTTCGAAATACTGTTTAATACTACAGTGCAAGTACAATATTATGTTATACGTGTAATGACGTAATACGCATAATATTATTATTATAATATTATATACATTTAAATATAATTTCAAATCGGATTGCAGTAAACGGTGTATTATAATATTATATAGTACGATATACGATGGCGGCGACGACGAAGCTCCATTTCGGTTCCGGTAAGACAAATATTATAGCGAACGCATTATACCTACGTCCTCACGGCTTACGATATAAAATAATATAATCATCGGCCATCTCGTATAGTCGTGCACCTATACATAATGTGTACTTATATTGCCTATAAACGCTCGCGAAAAAAACGCTGCACGAACCGAGGACACGCGCAATTACGTTTGAATTGAAAATTTTAAGACGGATTTCCACGCACACACGAATATCCAATTTTCTGCTTCTTCTACTATAGTCAATAAAATATTCAATGTTATTATTATTTTTAGTTATTATAGTGTCGTCGTCGTCATTGCCTTCGTGTTAATGTATGGGCATGCAGCAATTTAATATGCAACAACAATTATAAACAACACATGTGATGTCCAGAGTTTAAGGACCTCAGTTTTTCTCGAATCATTAAAAGTAGAAAAAAAAAATAATAATAAACGAACGCTATACTATGTTACTCGTAAATATAATGAATAATATGCGAATGGGTACGTTATTTTTCTCTCTTAAAAAAATATATAACGATATAAATAATATTATGATCGTGTACGGACGAGCACGGTACCAATATTATATTAATTTTTTTTTATGTTTCGCCTCCGGACGTAGATGTATTCATGGTTCACTACCGCGGTTTACCTACCATGTTATAACGAGAATAATCATATCGTATCGCATAATATTATTATTATTATTATATTGTAACAGACCGTTACCGATTGAATCGTCATCATTATATTATTATGCTGTCGTGCCCAACGGCGGTCGACCGAGGGTCAAGACTCTAGACAGCCCTAGCGGGTCTATTCGCGAATTCAAAATATTATTTATTACGTCCGATGACGATAATATTCCTTACCTACGAGTGCTGCGGACCGTCGGTCAAAATATAACGTATCAATTAACCTATATTTAACATTCTCTATAACAATTTTAGCCTTAGAGAATAAATTTAAAAAAATTAATAATTCAAGACATTCATTATTAGAAAATAATAATTGGTAATAATATAGAGATATGATTGAATCGTAGTTTTGTAAATTTTACATGAAAACTATATAATACATTAATACGTACCATAATTTATTTTTAAAAACAAAAAAGGGAGATGCAAAGTAGTGTTAACTAAAAAAGTAGTGGAATATAATGTAAAAATATCTCTCTACAAGTTCGACTAAATAATGTGTACGACAGCAGAAAATCTTAACCAAGGTACGCCATGTAGGTGCAATATTATTCCATATTATGTCATCACTCATCAGTATGAATTATACTGCAGTTTGAATCACATTTGTACTAACATTATTTTTCTGCCAGGTGTCTACTTGTCTGAGTCAACAAATATGTGTCTTTACTGGCAGAATTTTCAATAATTAAGTTATACACTCTTCATACATTAGTCTAATTATTTATGAACCTAACTACTTTGGGAATGATAATACATTGAGAATTGTTGGAAATGTTTAAATAGACGAGGACATTTGTTGGTATTTAACGATGGCTCATCTTTTTATTATCGTTTCGCTGCGATCAAACGAATCATATTCATTTACCTAATAGTTAAAAATAACATAAATATAATTTATTATTATTATAAAAAATAATAATTTCAATGAGACGTGAGCCCCAATAATAATCTCTATAATTATTTTCATGCATACATCGTCATTGTCGCAGCCGCCGTATATTATGTCCTACACATAAGTGATATATTGTATTAATAATATATAAAATGAAAATAGATATAGACGGCCGTTAAACCCGCAGTGACTGGGTACTGGTTAGTCCGGTGTGTCCGCGAGATGTAGTACACATAATTTAATACCTATATATAGATGTAGGTATGTACTTACCTCTGCTTACCTGCCCGCCATACTTGCGACCAGGCTTTTAGTTTCACACACACACACCTGCTGCAGAGCAGAGTCTCATACGGTCATGGCAGTCCGATACTGCAGCAGTCTCAACAACATACGTATAATAATAATAATAATAATAATAATAATGTAACGGTATAGCCGGTAACCCGCGTGTATAGGTAACTAGGTAAGAGGTATATCATTAATCATTATTTATAAATCACGACCGCAAAAATCGTTGTAAAATCTACATAATATTATACGATACAATATTATAATAAAACTCGAGAAATGTCTACGCGCGTGCGCATTCCGTGGTCCACCCCGGGGGGACGTGCACAACGTTATTATCATCGTCGTCGTCATCATCTCGAACGTCTTTTATGCATAATTCAATACATTATAACGCGAATGCGATCGAAAATAGTACACATTAATACCGTATTGTCGATCATAATATCGCCCCGTAACCGGTTTCGACCTCGCCGTCGATACTGCACTGCAGTTGTACATGATGCCGTTTTTTGTTCAAAACTTTTTTTTTTTTTTTAAATTTTACCGTTTTTTTTTTCAGGCCGATGCAACTAGACATGGCTCTGGGGAGTGCAGCTCCCACGAGCTTCCAACACCGCTGCGGGGTGACCACGGCTCTCATATTGGTCGTCTGCGTGGCACTAACAAAGTCTGGTGAGTACCCGCAATTGGTGTGGTTTATCGTTTATATATATATAGGTATATTATACGTATATTTAATACGGCTCCTGTATTGCGTGTCTAAAAAATGTGTTGTATACAGATTTAAACTTTTTTTTTCCCATCACGTTAACAAATAATACATAATATATTGTTATACCTTTTTGATACGGCTGGTAACGAACCATGCGATTTCTTCGTTTTTTTTTTCCATTTCAAGATACACAGTCGCATTTGAGGGATTAGCCTTTGTGTGCTTTTCTTCTAACACTGAATTTTTCTTGCTGAATCTACAAAGGATAGTAAACCATTGAAAGCTTCTTTTCTTCACGATCTAGTATAACGTACGCAATAGTCTTTGTTTACACAAATCTGTTCAAAAACCCGACCACACACAAATATTACGGAAAACCCATTAAGACATGTATTGTTGTTATCTCTGCAGCATAAATGTTATAAAAAAATAAATAATAAAACACCAACTGTTTGTCCAAAGTTTGATCAAATTATGATTTATATAATCTGTTTTATCATTACAATACACAAACATTTTTTTTTTCATAATTGAATTTTTCATATAACATTTTTCCCTTTAAGTCTTACAAGTTACATGTATATAATACACATATTTTTCATATTTTAATAGTTTATTGTTTTGGTTTTAAAAAGTCATGCAACTTATGTGATAAGCCTCAGATTTTTTGTTTTATAATGAATATTGATTTCAATAATAAATTGAGAATTTAAATTATTTACCAAAGAGGAATTATTTAGTCATTCCTAGTCAGTAGTCAAAATAGCATTTGTAATATAATTTATTAATTATTCGGTTAATAACCTGATAAAAATATTAGATTGGTATAGGCAATATTGTGTATTATGCCGCATTTGATTGTTGTGTTTAAAGTGGTTTAAACATAACAATATTTAAAAAAAAGGCTTAGCAAAATTACTGTAAAAAAAACATATGGTATTTAAAAAAGACAATAATAATATAATATATATATTATATTATGTACAAAACAAACTATAAATCTCAAATCTGTATTATTTAAATATTAAAATATTACATAATTTCATGTACCTACTTACTTCGTCGACCGTTCGCACCCAAAAGCACAACGATTAGTCGAGATTACTCGCTGCGTGTATAACCTATGGTTGTGCACATATAAGTACATAGTATTATACATACGATGAAATAGACGAATATTGTTTATTCTCGTACCTATACGGTGTATAATATACGCACTGCAGAGGTCTAGCCGACTATAGGCGGCTCACTCATACCCACTACTTTGTTGTCAGCCCGCGACGGACATAAATTATATTTACGACTCGTTTATCGACGAGCGCGCGCCTGTTGCATCCAAAGGCATTGTCGTCCGTTCGCACGGTCGTTTCGAAAAACAAACTCATCGGCCGTCGCGTCAAATCAAAATCTCTCTGCCGTCGATCCCCCGACCGTTTGCCGCGATGAATTATTCAGCGCGCCGACAACTTCGCCATTTATATAATAATATAATAATGTAGGTATATAATATCGACCGCGGCGGCGGCGTTGAATACCTTTAGCAGCTGTGGCGAATGAGATTTAGCATTCAATCGCTTTGGCGGCGAAATGTGTGTGCTGCAAGTTCGCCGCAGAGACGGACGCATAACATTAAAACGACCAGACCGGAGTGGAGTAAAGGTCACGCGAGTTTTGCATTTTACACGGTCGTCGCATTGTGCGTGTAAGCCGCCGCCCCGTTACGGTGATGCGATTAAGGGGGTGCGGGGGTGTTAGGGTGGAGGGAGGCACCGCAAAGTTCCCGAAGATCTCGTATAGGCATAGGTATAGAAATTATTTTCTTTTATGGTCCGGCTTGGCTGCCGCCGACGCCCGCCGCCCATTGTTTCGCTCTCGTAGGATAATATAAGTATACTAGATAATATATTATATTATTGTATTATTGTAAGCCCTTTTCGTATAGAGTGATAAAATAAGACGTGTAGTACCCATATAAAATGAAGAAAAAAAAAACGTTTAGCTTTCGCCGCCGTTCTGGGGTATGAATGCAGACAATTCGCTAAGCCAATCTTAAAGGACAATTATTATAGCATTCGGTCGAGAGTGAATAAAGTAGCTAGTGGACTAAAACGGCAATCGGGTTATGTGGTATACCTACCTTATTTATATACATGTATAAATTATATTTTATGTTATAGTATATTATTATAATCGCATATTATAATTTAATTGTGCGGCAGCAACGCGAATCCACCATGGAAATATTTACCGGTATATCAACAATTACCAGCAATACAAGCAGTATACCACTGTTTATGTTCTTTATTACTCTGTCGTGTTCGAGCTATTTATTTATAATAAGTCTGATCCGATTTCAACTAAGTATATAATAAATATTATGTAGCTTCTGAATTCAATCTCTGCAGTAATCACAATTATATTGGCATTGAGTATTTGATCGACCGAGTTGAAACATCATTACATTCTTTCACCGACGTAAACATTATTACATCCATGTTATGCCGTGATTATGTCGCGTACGGCGATAGAATAATATTGTGGACGAAAATACTGCGGAGGCGGCACAAAACACTTTCGTCTTTTATACATGATAATAATAATAATAATAATAATAATAATGATAATGATAATGGTAATAATAATATATTTTATGAGACATCGGGCGGTGTGAAGGACAGGCGATTACGTTGCCGCTGCAGCTGCACACAATGCGGTCGTCCATTAGTTGCAGCGAAGACCCGCGGGGCACAATAATCGGACATCCATGAACTTGGCCGTAAAACGACGTTTCACGCAGAGTTCACGATTCTCGCGTAATCGGTGCCGACTCTCGATCATCACCACACCGGTGCAGCAGGGCACACCGCGTTCCTGCACGTTTCACACGTATAGGCACATTATAAAATAATCTACGACACAGTAAAATAATGCGGCTATACGTATTTAAAAAAAATATACAACGAAAATAGCAAATGCCGCGATCGCAAGCGGCCGTTTTCGTGCGATCCCGTTCGAGACGGAAATTAAAAAAATATACGAATATTCACATTATATTATTATTTACATCGTCCGCCGACTTCAGCAGAATCTCGGATTATTAATTGTACCACGGACGGACGGCCGGAAAACTGACCGCTTACAGTCCTATACAGCTGCAGGTTTCTACGAACACAATAAATTACACAACTGTAATTATTAATATTAATATAACTACTGTGAGACCGGGCGAATGAGGTCGAGTCATTTATGTTACTACAACAACACCCAAAAACGGCAACTGAACGGGACAGCCGAACGAACATTTTTTCGTAAAAACCGCGGAATACACACGCGCATATTATTTTTATGACCTGATGACTTAAACTTATTATAGAGGTACCCATAATACGCGATGTATATATTTTACGGAACTGCTGTATCATAATACGATGTCATTTAGAATCTGCAGTGGCGTTTCGAAAAGTCGTATGCGACGTATTATTATTATAAATTATAATATTCTCGTGTAACAAAATGATCACACCGGTAGTTGTCTCGTTTCCGCGGGGCGTTTCGCGTGTCTATAATAATATAATATTATAATATTATAACTGTTCAGACGTCCGCAATGATTACACTAATATAAGTAATAACGAGTGCGTGCGACGGAGTCAAAATAATAATATATGACCCGAATTGTTGTTATAATACATTTCGGGGGGAAAAATGGGTGGACGATAATACCGAAAAAGCACATTATATAATATAGCTTGTGCGTATGTTATTACAATGCCGTGAGAAAATCTGCCGCGGACGGAAGTGTGGCCCGTGATGGACCGTTATCATCGCACACATTATTGTACTATTATACAAACGCGTTTCCAGAATAATTTCGCTAATGTAAACGCGCCGGCGGATAGCGACTATACGGTGTCGGGCGACGATGGGCGTCGAAAAGCATGCGTACAGATCATATCGTCGTCTCGGGATAACGGGTCGCGAGTCGCCTGTGAGCACAGGATATAACTACATAAGTACCTGTTGAGCGGCGGCGGCGGCGACGGATATTATAATATAATTTTGATAATGCGCTGTTGACCGACCAGAGTTGTTGTGGACACAACTGCGGGTACATAAAACGCGACGAACCACGTCCCGATGAAGACGACGCGAAAAACAATACAAATAATATTATTGTCAAAACGGGATATTGACGGCTCAGTATATCATTATAATAATATTAGGTAGGAAATAATATTGTGTACTCACAACTCAGTAACTAAAAACCATGCAGGCTGTGCGAGTTTGATGCACTAAACTGTGCTCACATAACTGTTAAATGTATGCATACACTTAGGTATATACGTTAACAGCTATAGATATAGAAAAGTATACAAAAACTTTAAGGTTCTCAAACATGCTATACAACATACAAAATCAATTTATCCAGAAATTATTATCTATTAAAAAAATTATATTTTAAAATATACTATTATTTATGGAAATAAAAAAAAATTATAATTAGGGGGGGGGGGGCGGGGTAATCGCAATGTCGTCAGATTATAATCAAAAAGAAAACTCGATAAATTATTACAATATGAAAATATGCGAAATATGTTTCCTTTATAATAAATGTAGGTGCCCAAAAATAATCCTGCACGCAGCCATCGTATATATGCGATAGTGATGCTGACACGATTTTAAGAGTTTCCAAAACAGAACTAAAAATCTAAACTCAAATATATTCCTATATCCAAAGAATTTACTACTTATGTAGTATGTTATACAATGTAGATGATGATTTATAAACATCACATTATGTATCCCAACTGTAGATAGTATTCTACTAAAAAAGATTAAATATTTTGCTTACTACTCTTATTAATTTTCTTAATTGCGTTTTATTTTTACAATTTAAAAATATTATCATAATAATATACATAAACGAGCTTGGGGGCTCAATTAGGGGCAGCAAATATTTTGTAGTGCCTAAAATCGTTAGAAAGATAGATCCGCCTCATGCGTTCCTTGCAGGTAATAATATTACGTGAATCTAAAATATATATTCTCTATGTATATTCTTACTCCATGATGTAACTGTATACTTACCTATATCGGTATATTATATTGTATAGTGTCGTCCGTTCGTTCCGGTCGAGTCTTATGTGCAATAAATAACGCACACCAAGTTCATTAACGCTTATACTTTAAGTTTAAACGTTTAGGTCAGGACGAAAAAAAAATACACTCCTTATTCGTGCGCGTCAACGTCTCGAGGAATTTGTGCGTACTCTCTGCCATGGTATCGTGTCTCGGAACCGTCAATTACCGCGGTCTGCCCATCTGCACCAATACTTTCTATGATTAGGTATTGGTGGTATAGCGGCTACAGGTATCGCGTGTGTATGCATGTATCAGGAAATGCAAAATTCCACCGCAGCTGCAACACGCCAACACGACGCATCGAGTCCATAACATTATTATAGACTGAAGCGATTTTCTCTCCCTCTCTCTCACCGATTTTTCAGTTTCTATCGTTATTATGACCAAATTATTATTAGGTATTCGTATTCGTCTCTATTTCCATACAACCTGTTCCGCGCCATCACGGTGCGTACAAAAATATAGATAGTAATATACGTAGTATTTTGAATAAAAAAATGTTTATCACTGGTAAACTTCCGATGGTATATGGCTGCTGATGACCGTGTGTCTTACATCGCGGGACGACCCTGACCACGGCGGCACGAGTGGTGCCGTTAAATCTCATTCGACAGTACGTAGGTATAATAATATATGATATTATATGATATATAATGTATAATATCTTCAAGTAAAAGTACGTGGAAACACCACTCGATCTGGTCACGTGATCGATAGTCTTGGAAAATAAACAATAGTGTGCTGTAAGTATACAGTTATATACGCGTATTAGAGAGACCCTATTAAACGCGTTTGTAAACCGTAGATCGCGTGGTCCGTAGATCATACGTTTGGCGACGGATCTCCCGATCATAGGAGGAATCCGTGTGAGATTAAACCTGCTACGACTTATCGTCGGTATATACCGTTCGTACTTGCAAGATCAGTTGGTTCGATCGAATTCCATTTCCCATAAATTATAATATATATATATATATAGTTGCAGCGATCATTGTCGCAACTCGAACTCGTCGTATAAAATAAATACCATATATAACCATAATGATATATAAAGGGTATGTATACGGTATAGGTACTTACGTAGAGATGTGATTTGGAATGATAATAGCGGTACCTATACAATTGTATTATATACAGTGTATGCTATTATGTTCTACTTTGGGGGAGGGGCGAGAAATAAAAAATGTTTTGTTTAAATTGTTCCAAGTGTTGTTGATTTTTAAATTTCATTATAGAAATATATACTTGTACTTACATGTTTACCTATTACCTATATATTAAAAGTAGAACAAAAATGGTGGTATATCAATTTTTTAAAAAAATATTATTTTTTTATGAAATTTAAAAAATTATAATTTATAATATTTACATTATAATATGACGTAAATTTAACTAATTAAACTAATCTGTTGATTAATAACTAAACGTATTAGCTAGTTATTATAATTATTATGACATTTTAATTTATCATAATTTAAATAGTTTTTAATAGTTATCTATTATAATATAGTGTTTAATAAAAAAAAGTTAGTTTTGAGACTAGATTCAGAAACTTTAATAAGAATAACAGAATATTTTTATTTGTATTTTAACGTGATTTTTTTGCAACCTGCAGTTATCAGTTTCTGACAATTTTAGGTATTATACAAATAAAATATAAAATAGAGTTATCTGTATACCTAATATCTATCTCATCACGTATAGCGCAGTTTACTGCCACGACACATTATACGACCTGCGTCTCCCCTTGCACATACGCCCGTTAATTCTATATTCCACAACTCAAAAACAGAAAAATAAAAAATCGTCCGCACAGAAAGGTAGGAATTATTAGTTATTATTACAGACGCCGTGTCTGTAAAAACCATTTTTGTGTGCGCCCCCTACGAAAACGAGATCTGGTTTAACGGTATAACCGATTATTATTTTTCTTGTTTTTGTTGCTTTTCTTGTCTGTTGATATTATATCACAGGCCATCATCATTTTTCAATGAAGTATACTCACTGTTACGTTGTAGTTATATTATTGCATACTCGCGCGATATAAACGTTATCGTCCACAAATGTATTTATATTTTTTTCCTATACAGGCTATTACAACATTATTAGTCATGACCCTCGTTTAATAGTATTTTTCCCACACATCGTAAAACGAACACCACATAATCCAAACAGATTTAATAGAGAAAACGATTTTCTTATGTTTCAGCTCCGACGACTTACGATGAAATCGAAGCAAAACGGACAGACTTGGCGGACTATTTTAACGGTAAGAACCTTATTATTATCTAATATCATTCTGCTACAAGCGTACGGATTAATATTTTTTTCACGACCGGAACAAATCGCTAAGAACACGAGTTTGAAAAAAAATAACAAATCAAATAATATGTGTAAATAATATAGACGTGTTTTTTCACTGATGGTTTAAAATTCAAATAACATTTATTTTATATTATTAGTGTGTTACATTAAAATTTTTTTTTAATTTTTCGTAGTTCTATACTTATATTACGTTTGATACGCACAATAACAACAATTCATTATTGTACATTAACGTTTAAAACACAACGGCGCAACGTGTAATGCAATACGATATGTCTAAAATATATTAAAAATAAGAAAGTATAATATACTCAGAAGAAGGCTGATCGGTTATGCAAAACACCTACACCGGTGTCAACGATAATACGTTGCTGCGTTTTATCAAACGTTTTCTCAAAATAAAAAAATATTTACGGATTCTTCTTTATTTAATAAAAGTCTTATATAAGCATACACAAAATTTAAGTAAAAATCTATCAATACTAATATAATAATTGGAAAATGTTTTTCAAGAAACGTATCCATATAATTTTAATTAGATCTTTAATGAGCGTTTATTATATTTTATTATAGGCAATTCAAAACGCTATGTGCACAATTTTATAAATTTTTTTAAAATGCTTTTTTCTGTCTAGACCCAAATGGCTGTTACTATAATTATCAACACTACGAAGAAGGTGACCGCATAGTGACCAACGAACCGTGTTTAAACTGTACTTGCCACAATCGAATGCTGATGTGCTACCTAAGAGTGTGTCCGTTTTCAAAAGCAATTGGACAAGACTGTACGGTACAGAAATCACCGGATCAATGTTGTCCCACCATATCTTGCCCGGAAGGTATGTTATTAAATATAAAAATAAAACTCTATAAATTCGTACATCAATAAGCCACCCAGTTGGTTCGGATGTTACAGTGCCAGTACACCTGTTAACCAGTTCAACCACGCCGACACCGACGACAACAACTGAAATTGGATGGCACGACAATTACGGGTGCATGATGGACGAAAACGAATTCTTTCCCGATGGGGCGCAAGTGAGTCTGGAGATGATTATTGTTTCGTAATCAAGTCTTATAGAAAAATATAATTGTAATAAATTTTTCTTTATCCACGTTTGCACATAGGTTCCACCCAATCCGAAAAAACCTTGTGAACTCTGTTACTGTATCAGAAACCGAACAGCTTGCATCATGCAAGAGTGTACGTTGCATGTGGAAGGCTGTCGACCGGTATACCATGAAGGTGTTTGCTGTCCTGTTCGATACGATTGTGGTGAGTTAGTAGTAATACTTTAGAAACTCACTTTATAATATACTATATACATCTCACTGATTGAGTGTGTATGTTGCCTTAACAGTAATATTAATCGTATCCCGTACGTTTGTATAGATTATGAGAGTGAAAAATCTACTACGTCGGCACCACAGATCACTGGTGGACTGGTATTTTCCACTACTTCCGCGCCGTTCGACTGTCGAGTTAACGAGGAAACTTACCGAGATGGAGAGTCTATTGCTATGGTCTCGGAAAAACCTTGCGAACATTGCTATTGTATGAGAGGTGATATTGTGTGTGCAGTTCAAGACTGCGGTGAACCACTCAGAGGAAAAGATTGCACACCGGAAACACCACCGGCTGGTCAATGTTGTCCAACGTCATATCAATGTGGTATGTGATACATAAATAAAGTATATAATATCTATTTATTTAAAACGGTTGCACGTTAAAAAAAACACAAGAAGTATGTCAGTGTATTAACTTGAGCCTGTTTTTATTATATTTTACAGCTAACGAAACGAACAGTTCGTATGACACATCAACGTTACAACCAATGTCATTAAGTGATTCAGATGAAAATGAAGCCGAAAAATTCCCATTAAATGAAGATACATACAATAAACTGGGAGAGAACCAACCATCAAGTGAACAAGAAGACGGAAATGATGTGGAGTCTGATGATACTACGGCAGCTTCTCCAGATAGTCATAATGTAGCAGGAGAATCGAATATACTGCCAAATAGTGATGGTGTAAATAAATTAAACGAAGCAAACAAGCAGGAAACTGCGAGTCTTGCGCCAAATTTAATAAATCACGAAAACTCTGTCGGTACAGAATCTGTACAAGCTAATTATGATAGTACCGACAAACCTGATGAACCAACAATAATCGACGAAACGAAACCGATGAACTTACCATCATCTGATCCATCGACAAATAAAAACGACATTCCTTCTACTACTCAAACGGTTTCCAATAAAAATGATGACGTTAATTTTGACCAAGAAAATAATAGTAACGATATTCCAGATAACAAACCAACTCAAGACGGTATTATGTCCAATTTACCAGTTGCATCAACGGAACATTCTGTAGAAAGCGGAACACAGAGTTCTAATATCCAAGATAAGCCACAAGAAGATATTACAACTGAAAATATTAATGAATTCGAAAAAAATCCCATTAAACCAAATGATAATGATCAAACACCGGAAAAACACTCGGACATCAAATCACAAATTGAAACAGCGTCCAATGAAAATGAAAATCCTCCTAAAATAGAAAATCAAGACAATGCTCATTCAGAAATATTATCTCCGACAGAAATCCCTAACGTACAAAACGAACCCACTGAACTAAATAAACCAGTTGTTGACAGTACACCGGGAGCTGAAAATCGACCAGAATCTGAAAAAATACCTGTAGAACAAATAAACCAAGACAGTCCTCAGACAGAAAATGTATCTCCAACAGAAATACCGAAAGTAGAAAATGAACCCACCGAACACAACAAACCAGTAATGGACAGTACATCGGGAGCTGCAAACCAACCGGAATCTGATAAGGCACCTTTAGACGAAACTAACCAGGATATTCCTCAGTCAGAGAATGTATCCCCAACTGAAATTCCGAAGGTAGCAAACGAACCTACTGAACTAAACAAACCAGCCATCGACAGTAGTATGGGCGCTGAAAACCAACCAGAATCTGATAAGACACCAGTTGAACAAATAAATGAAGACAATCCTCAGTCAGAGAACTTGTCTCCAACTGATGCCCCTAAAGTAGAAAATGAACCAACTGAACAAAATAGACCAGGAGTGGACAGTACATCAGTAGCTGCAAACCAACCGGAATCTGATAAGACACCTGTAGACGAAAATAACCAGGATAGTAGTCAGTCAGAGAATGTATCTCCAACTGATGCCCCTAAAGTAGAAAATGAACCTACTGAACAAAATAAACCAGGAGTGGACAGTAGTACGGGCGTTGAAAACCAACCAGAATCTGATAAGACACCAGTAGAACAAATAAATCAAGATAGTCCTCAGTCAGAGAACATTTCTCCAACTGATGCCCCTAAAGTAGAAAATGAACCGACTGAACAAAATAAACCAGGAGTGGACAGTACTTCGGGAGCTGCAAAGCAACCGGAATCTGATAAAACACCAGTTGAACAAATAAATCAAGATAGTCCTCAGACAGAGAACATTTCTCCAACTGATGTCCCTAAAGTAGAAAATGAACCGACTGAACAAAATAAACCAGTAGTGGACAGTACTTCAGGAGAAGCAAACCAACCGGAATCTGATAAGACACCAGTTGAACAAATAAATCAAGATAATCCTCAGTCAGAGAATGCGTCTCCTACAGAAATACCCAAAGTAGTAAATGATCCCACTGACCAAAATAAACCAGTAGTGGACAGTACTTCAGGAGCTGAACACCAACCAGAATCTAATCAGATACCAGAAAGCGAAAATAACCAGGATAGTACTCAGGCTGAAAATTCATTAACAACTGAAATTCCGATACTAGGAAACGAACTCAATGAACAAAATAAACCAATGGAGGACAGTACATCGGGAACTGAAAATCAACCAGAATCTGAAAAAACACCTGTAGAACAAATAAATCAAGATAGTCCTCAGTCAGAAAATATATCTCCAACAGAAATTCCAAAAGTAGAAAATGAACCCACCGAACAAAATAAACCAGTGGTGGATAGTACATTGGGAACTGAAAATCAACCAGAATCTGATAAAACACCTGTAGAACAAATAAATCAAGATAGTCCTCAGTCAGAGAATGTATCTCCAACTGATGTCCCTAATGTAGAAAATGAACCCACTGAACAAAATAAACCGGTGGTGGATAGTACATCGGAAGCTGCAAACCAACCGGAATCTGATAAGACACCTTTAGACAAAAATAACCAGGATAGTCCTCAGTCAGAGAACGCATTGCCAACTGAAATTCCAAAAGTAGAAAATGAACCCACCGAACAAAATAAACCAGTGGTGGATAGTACATTGGGAACTGAAAATCAACCAGAATCTGATAAACACCTGTAGAACAAATAAATCAAGATAGTCCTCAGTCAGAGAATGTATCTCCAACTGATGTCCCTAATGTAGAAAATGAACCCACTGAACAAAATAAACCGGTGGTGGATAGTACATCGGAAGCTGCAAACCAACCGGAATCTGATAAGACACCTTTAGACAAAAATAACCAGGATAGTCCTCAGTCAGAGAACGCATTGCCAACTGAAATTCCAAATTTAGTAAATGAACCTACTGAACAAAACAAACCAGATGTGGACAGTACTTCGGGATCAGTAAACCAACCAGAAACTTATAATACACCAGTAGAACAAATAAATCAAGATAATCCTCAGTTAGAGAACGCTTCTCCAACTGATGTCCCTAAAGTAGAAAATGAACCAACTGAACAAAATAAACCAGGAGAGGACAGTACTTCGGGAGCTGCAAACCAACCGGAATCTGATAAGGCACCTTTAGACGAAACTAACCAGGATATTCCTCAGTCAGAGAATGCATCTCCAACTGAAATTCCAAAGGTAGTAAATGAACCTACTGAACAAAACAAACCAGCAGTGGACAGTACTTCGGGAGCTGGAAACCAACCGGAATCTGATAAGGCACCTTTAGACGAAACTAACCAGGATATTCCTCAGTCAGAGAACTTGTCCCCGACTGATGCCCCTAAAGTAGAAAATGAACCAACTGAACAAAATAGACCAGGAGTGGACAGTACATCAGTAGCTGCAAACCAACCGGAATCTGATAAGACACCTGTAGACGAAAATAACCAGGATAGTAGTCAGTCAGAGAATGTATCTCCAACTGATGCCCCTAAAGTAGAAAATGAACCAACTGAACAAAATAAACCAGGAGTGGACAGTAGTACGGGCGTTGAAAACCAACCGGAATCTGATAAGACACCAGTAGAACAAATAAATCAAGATAGTCCTCAGTCAGAGAACGTTTCTCCAACTGATGTCCCTAAAGTAGAAAATGAACCAACTGAACAAAATAAACCAGGAGTGGACAGTACATCAGTAGCTGCAAACCAACCGGAATCTGATAAGACACCTGTAGACGAAAATAACCAGGATAGTAGTCAGTCAGAGAATGTATCTCCAACTGATGCCCCTAAAGTAGAAAATGAACCAACTGAACAAAATAAACCAGGAGTGGACAGTAGTACAGGCGTGGAAAACCAACCAGAAACTGATAAGACACCAGTTGAACAAATAAATCAAGACAATTCTCATTCAGAGAACTTGTCTCCAACTGATGCCCCCAAAGTAGAAAATGAACCAACTGAACAAAGTAAACCAGGAGTGGATAGTACTTTGGGAGCTGCAAACCAACTGGAATCTGATAAGACACCTGTAGACGAAAATAACCAGGACAGTCCTCAGTCAGAGAACGCATCGCCAACTGAAATTCCAAATGTAGTAAATGAACCTACTGAACAAAATAAACCAGTAGTGGACAGCACTTCAGGAGGTCAAAACCAAATAGAATCAGATAAAACACCAGTAGAACAAAATAATCAAGGTAGTTCACAATTCGAAAATTCATATTCAACTGAAATTCCATCCAAACCTAATAATAAACATTCTGAAAATATAGTACCAGAAAATAGTCCTATACAACCAGCTGCACCGGTGGCTTCAGAAAATGATGCAGCAACAGAACAACCAAACGAAGATAATAATATATTTGTCGTGTCACCAACATCACCACCTCTGTTTTCAGATAATCAAGTTAAAGGTGAAGAGTCTACTTCAATATCCAATGAAAACAATACCAGTGATAAATATTCTTCGATAGAAAAGAATGAAGACAAGACTGTTGAAGTCCCAAAACCATTGGCTGATGAAAAACCATCGTTTACTGATACGACCGACAAAGCCAACATATTACCAGCAAGCCACGCTGAAACAGTAACAGAAGGCCAAAACTTGGTACCACAAGTAAATTATGAAAATAATGAAAATGCAATAGACAATAAGCCAGTGGATAACAAAGTTAACAGTGATTTTGTGACAGAAAGTCCAGTTAATTCTAATGAAAATTCACCTGTCGATGCTGAACATAACGAGAACAAATTTGGATCGAACAACCCCGTGAGTTTGGACCCAGCCGTTACGCCAACAACTGGAATAAACTATGAGGTTAACACGGAAGTAATAAATCACGGTGGATCGGTAGATGATCCTTCATCTCATGAAAATCAACCAGTTGAGGAACATTCAGGAGAAGATGATGAAAGCCCTCCTAATGCTGATTCAGCGGACCACCAAATCACACTTCAAACTGAAGCTCCAACTGAATCAGAAGCTTCGACAAATAAATATCCATCGTCTGCTGACGAACACGTTAATGATGTTACCACTTATTCACCACAAGCACAAATAGTTGATAATAATATTCCTGTACAACCTCAAGTTATTAATCCTAGTGAACCAATAACGACACAAGACGAAACGAAAACACCAAACAACTTGTTGACAAACGGCTCACCCGATCAATCTTCCGATAGTTATGTACCAACTGAACTAAACGGTGTACAAAGTTCTGAAGCGCCAACTGAATCACCTGTATTGTTTGGTGGTAATGGTGAACAATCTATTCTCACGCAAGTCCCAGAACAAAACAATGAATATGAAAACGTCACTCCTCACGAACAATCACAAGACGAGGATGTTAACGAGATTGTAGATCAAACAGCAGTGTACCCAGATGCTCCCTCAGATGATAAAAATAATTTGGTTACGAGTACTGCACTAAATCTTAATAATGTTGACAATGTAACTCCTTCCTCGGATAAAATAGGAACTGGTTTAAGTTCACAAATATCTAATGAGAAACCAGTTAAAGATACAATTGGAGACGTTCCAGTGGGAAGCACGACTATTCGATCGATTTCAGGAAGTGTAGACGATTCAGACAATTTAATGACAACAAATAATTATGCTGATGTCGTACCATCTACAGATACACCTACAAGTCAAATTGTTGAAAACGGTTTGCCAGAAAATCCATCAAATGCTGTTGATACGAATGTAAACAATGATCGACCTGAAAATGTTGTACCACAACTAAGCTCTAATGAAGCATCAACTCAGTACAGTGTAGGTGATGAGTCAACGAATAGCCCTATTCAAGAATCTCCAGATATGAATATTATCAATGATGTGGAGGCAAGTACCAATGTGCCATACAAGCCAGAAGGTCCTAATGAAATAAATCAAGATTCAAATACTGAATCTGAATTTTATACAACTCAGTCACCTACAGAAAATAATATATTAAACACCAATCCCATTGTTGATGGAAAACCGTCTGAAAGTCCACAAAATGCTGATAAGCCATTCGTATCGAAAACGCCCGATTACGTTATAGATATAACAACATCAGGTTATAGTGAATCATCGAATGCCCCAGAATCCATCATAACGAACGAACCAGTTGATTCTGTAAATGAAGGAACCACATCTAATAATGACAAAAATAGTGATGTAGTAACAGTACAATACGAAAACGTGCAACCAGGAGTACCAGGAGAGGGGAGCTGTTTGATCGATTTTGTGACTTATGAACACAAAGCTGAAGTGCCGAAATCTAACCCATGTCATGAAAAATGTGAATGTTTAAATAGTATAGTCACGTGTACTTCTGTAAACTGCCCACCTGCACCACCTCAACATAGAAATTGTATACCTTTACACCCAGGCAACGAATCGTGGTGTTGCCCAACATATATGTGTGGTAAGTAATCATACGAAAATTAATTTTACTTAAATAGATAGAGTTTTTTTTTTTACTTGTTTTGAACACCAATCTGAACTATACAATATTAGTTATAAATAGAATATATCTTATCATTTTTATTTTACAGAAGGAGGCATAGAAGGAATGTTGTTTGATAGTCATAATCAACTTGGCTCTCCTCAATTAATATCCACTGTGGTATTAGAAGATAAGCCTAGTGAAGTAAATGATGAAAAAACACACACTGACGAAGAAATTTCAAGCACGTCCAATCCTCAAACTTCAGAAGAATACAACACTTTAGCACCATCACAATTTGATTCCAATCCTAATATAAATTCTGAAGATATTGTCGGTGTGACCGAAATTCCAGCATATACTGAAATCCCAAATACACCTATTGAAGATGTTGTATCTACAAATGGTGAAAGTGATGCACCAGTAACTGCTGTTAACCTTGAAACAACAGACAACGAAAAACCTGTAAGTAGTGATCCATCTTTGGATAAAGAAAAACCAGCCGATAGTTATAAACCAGAAGAAAACAATAAACCAACTGAAATTGATCAGCCAGTTGAAAACCCAAAACCAATCGAAAATTCTGAAGCTGATTCTACAACTTCTTCTTATGTAACCGATGATCAATCAATAACGAACAAACCAGAAACAATAAATAATATCGAAGAACAAAATGCATTAATCAACACAGTCAACGAATCCCAAGACCTAGTACCATCAACCCAAGTGCCAGAGAACTATGAACCTACAGTAACAAATGTAATTCCTGCTAGTGATCAAAATCGACCAGAACAAAACTCCGAATCAGATGTTTCGATAGCTGTCACTACATACAAGCCCAGTGATTCTCTTTTAGGTCAGCAACAAGAGGATACTGGTAATAAAGCAAGCGAAGGGGCCAATAATCCGTCCATCAATGAAGATTCCAACCAGAAACCCGCCGATGAAGTAATGGATTTGCCCGTGAGTGAAGTTAATTCATTAGAAGTAGGAACTCAAATGCCCACGGTCGTAGCGGACGAAAAACCTATGGTTTCCGATAATAACGTCGGCGGTTTGAGACCAACAAGTATCGACGACATAATTTCATCAGTTTACTTGGTCAAGGACGCGGTTAAAAACTCGTTAGAAACTTCATCAAAGCCTACTGAATCCTCGGACCAACAATCTGGGTTATTCGAAGACGACAATCAACCAACAATCGTGCCAGAAAATTCTCCACAGGATCAATACAATAACGAACCTCCTAGTACTGCAAGCAGTGTAAATGGTGCGCCAGAATCACAACAAACAGACGTTGTAAACGAGATTTCACCAGAAATTCCAACAGCCACGACGGAATCAAACATTTCGCCATCGTCCGAAAACGCCGCAGACGGAGTGGCGGGATCTACCCAAATTCCAAACATTTTGCCACAATCCGAAGTAAATTCCGCCGACCAAGGAGTATCGACCGATTTACCATCTAACCGTCCTGCAATTGAAACGGCAGTCGATGATAGTAAGACTCCGGTAGAATCTCCGACAACGCAACGATTGCCGAGTTCCGGTGAGCAGGACTTGACGAACGACAACGGACCGGAAACTTCTAGCGATCCAATTCTGCCCCATGGTCAGAACGCCGCTGAACCAAATACAAACTCACCACTGCCGGAATTAGCTGTGGCGGTCGACGATAGCAAGACGCCCGAGATCAGTTCACCGTCGTCCGAACACCATGAGGTACCTGTAGAAGATACAGTGGTAGTAGACAAACCAGTCGCGGAAGAGAAACCAGAAGATGTTAATAGTCAGATCACGCCCAATTCGGATGTGCCAGTGGAAGTCCCGTCGCAAGTAGCGGTGACCGGTCGGCCAGAAGCCAGTACTCCAGACGACAGTGATAATAGGTTCGGTGAACCAAACAGCTCTTCGTTCCGTCCACCTGTCCAAGGAGGAAACGTCAACAACCACTACAATGGATATCCTCGACCAGAATCCGGCGGTGCTGTGCACATACCTCTTGACACGGAGACACCTACGTTCAACCCTTCCACAAACGCTCCACTCGCAACTTACTCCAAGAAGCCTTCGTACACGCCAATTCCACAATCGACGTGGACTCAAAAACCATTCCACCAAGACTTTACCTCCGAAGCGCCTTTACAACCAGATCAAGGTATCCCAGACGAGTACGACGATGAAAACGAAGCATCTTACGGGTCAGGCACATGCAGGTGAGTGATGACTTTTGATTTTTTTATGGTTCGATTTGGGTTAGTGGGATATTTGAAAATCTCCATTTTATGAAGTGTCATACGACTTGAACGTTTTTACAGCGCATAAAATACATCAATGCATAATATCGGGCTTAGAAGGAGCGTTTATAATTTATTATAACCATTATTGAAACCTCACTTTTTATTATCCTAACTTAAATTTTTGAATCATTAGAAATTTATTTTTATTAGCTAATATAGGTACCATTAATTTTTTTTTTAACTTATTTAATTATTTCTACTTTTTGAGACAGTTCCGTATTAATTTTTGCTGTTGCTCGTTGAAATTTTGTTAGTAATTACTTTTCTTTGTTTATTTTTTTCTTGTAACCTTGGTATCAACAGCTGACGTTTATAAGATAGAGAAAATGGAAAAAAGAAATAAGCGTCAGCGTGTGAAAATTATCCTGAATACGTTACGCACACTGATTAGTGTTGACTTTTTAAACGAAATATAATATATACCTATACTAATAGCATTTTAATAAAATTATTGTAACAGATACGGCGGAAAGATATACGTGTCTGCCCAGCAAGTGCCCAGAGATGATCCATGCGATTTCTGTTTCTGTTTCCGAGGCGACATAATTTGCTTGCAACAGAGCTGCCCGCCGCCCATATTCGGGTGTTACCAAGAGAACATACAAGGTTTCTGTTGTCCACGTTACGAGTGCCCGGTGGCCCAGGCCACGTCCGTCAACGTTACCACGTCTACCACTTCAACCACGACCGTAGTGCCACCACATTTCTTCGCCAACGCCTACCGAGGGGCAGCCAGGCGTACAGGATGTCTTATCCACGGACACGCTTACCGAGTGGGCGAAGACGTGGGAATCGCTTCTGGTCCTTGTCTCGAGTGCATGTGAGTTCCTATATCTAAATACAAACAAGTCGACCTTTTCCATTTTCATCGTGTCGGCGTGTGATAAAGTTTATTGAAGTTTTCTTCTTAATAATATAATACTACTACAAGCTGATAATACCTGTATTACTATTGGCAGACTGATATAAATAAAATTTATAAAACGCTATTTCTACGTGTACTGCAAAAATGATTATTAACTATCAATCTCTCTTAACCTTAGCAAGTTTCAACAACTATGATATTGGCTTTAAAAATAGTATAAAAGAAGAATATAAGTACTAGGACCTCTATGTATTATTAAGTTATAAAATAAATATCAATGGCTGTAATATTATGATGTATAGTTTATTTTATGAAATTGTCGAGAAAACTTAAAATAAAAATAAAATTAGACTACTCCTTGGTGTGAATGTACTATAACTATAAATTTCGGTATTGCAGATGCGGTGCCGATGGCAAGATGAAATGTGATCCTAAACCTTGCAGTCCAGAGCCTCTACTCAGAAAAATGATGGCCGAAGCGATCGACCAAAAGAGGAGGTGAATAATAAGAAAATAAACGTTCAACGACAAAGTGCCAAATACCACAGTTAACGAGCAACGAGAACCAAAAGTAGACGATCGTCAATTTTTTTTATTTTACCTTTTTTACTTTTTTTTCTCATTATTAACCACATCGCGCGAAATGTCCACTTTCGCGGCATTACGTTGCTCAATACATAAATACCATCATGATTACGACGAAAAAAACAAAAGACAAACATGGTATGCCATCGTGAAAACATTGGAGACTGGTTCTAATGAGTATTTTATATTTATTACTTTTAGTTTATTTAAAAAAAAAATAGGTTAGTTATTTATTGTAGTAAGACACTTTTAGAAAGAACGTTAATTGTTTACATCAATTTTTTTTCCAATCGATTTTATACAACTGAATTTAATTTAATTTAACGATACGATTAGAAATTTAGAAAACATAACTTCATATATATATAGGTAATATAAATAATAATATAATTGTATGCATAAAGGTAAGCTATACACGCCACATTGCTACAAAAAAATTACATTTTTATATAACTTTTATACTCTTTTTTTTGTATTGAAAAATCTAACCGTCCAGACTCAATGAATTCCGAATTTGTTTTCAACAATTAATTGTATACCGTATTTGATACGCATCACATCGCTGCCATTCACTCATATTTTTTTATGATTTATGTATGAAATTATCTATCCAATTATATTATATTTCGTTTTAACCAATCCCGATCCAGTGCTCATGCTTACCAGTAAGATGAAATGCAACAAAATTTTATATTATTATTATTATTATTATTATTGTAACGTCGGATTTTTATCTGAGTAGTTTAACAGGCAGAAGTCAATATATCTACTTAACTGTATTTTGTGCATGCATAACAAAAATATTTTGAAAACGGTAAATAATTTTGAAAAACCAAGTCTAAGAATGCGTTGCACAAACACGAAGCAATTTTGTTTTCGAAATGATTTCTGCCTCTCGAACACACAGATAAACATGCTGAACGGATAACATGTAAATATTATAAATTGTTCATAAGCTTAGATATACATTATTATACTTATAAGATAAGTATATGATTAACAATTAATATTATAACTAGGCCAAAAAAAAATGTCTACTTAATATAATTAATGAATGTATTTCAAATAATGTTTTGCCAATAAACTAGGTACCTATATGATAATATGTGAGCAAATATATTATTATGTTTAGACCATAATATTATTATATACATTTTTTTTAAATTATTATTTACTACTGTTTAAATTAATTAATAATGTACTTTTATACATAGCATATTATGTGTTTTATTGTGAATAATTTTTTTACTGACGTTTTTGTGATACGAGATTATAATATTAATATTACCTACAAAATGTATTATTTTCTTTAAAAAAAAATATATTTCTAACGCCTTATATTTTGTTTAAATAATAATGTACCTACTAATGCATTAATGCAGCAAATTGCAACTGATATATCTGTGAAAATTTAATTTTTACTTACAAACGCCATTGTATGTTCTTTTGTCTCGTTTATGATTGGCCGAATTTGTGTATGTATATTATATAACAGCATAAGGCATACATTTAAACATACCTAAAAATGTGATTTTAAATAGACCTCAAATTAAAATTTTAAAATTTAATGTTTAGTGATTTAGGGGTATTGATAGTGTCATTCGATAGACTATAGACGCTTTCCGCGTTCACTCACCACCAGCCAGCCCAGCAAACGAGCAGGCACTAATTATTATTATTATTAATATTATTATTGTGAAGATTGGGCGAAATGCAGTTTACGTGCGTTGCGCCAGCCCGGCCCATTTCGAAATTTTGGAAAATTTTTTCACCAATATTTAGCATGTAATTAGCATGAATTTGCACGACTAAAATTAGAATTTGCATGATATTGGTTTAACGGTTAAATCCAAAATTTGATGAGCCGGGCTGGCGCAACGTTGCGCTAGCCCGGCACTATAGAAAAAATATAGATATCGAATATATAAATATACCAATATTTAGCACGTCATTTGCATGAATTTGCACAACTGTCGCCAGAATTCGCACGACAATTTTTTAACGCTAAAAAACCGTTTTTCTTATCTGCCGTTGCGCCAGTCCGGCCCATTATATAAATTTTGCGAATTTTGGGACTTTGACTATACCAATATTTAGCACGTCATTTGCATGAATTTGCACGACTGTCGCCAGAATTCGCACGACTATTTTTTATGGGTAAAAAACCATTTTAGTGTTTTTACCGTTGCGCCAGCCCGGCCCATTGTAGAGATTTTGCGAATTTCGCTGTTCTGACTGTGCCAATATTTATAGTTCACCATTCGCATGAATTCGCAAGACTGTCGTCAGAATTCACACGAGTACACGACCATTAATTATTGCAATGTTTTCCCCTTAATCGATGATTAATATATAAAGGTTAGGTCCTCCAATGCATTCCCGTCAATAAATCGTCTTAATCATAATCTTAATAACATATATTATATGATTCAATATTTTATTGCGCCCTTTTTCTATCATTAAACATTATTAACAATTATATTATTTGTCGATATGTTAATAATAAACCACAAGATATAATATTGTAAATTTAGATACATATTTAATATACATTATTTTAGTACCTTTTGCATTAAAAAGTCCTATAATATATTGTTATGAGTGGTGTAATTTTTTGTCAGATTCGACTGTACAATGATATGCAGATAAAAATTTTGAAAGACGATCAGATTACTAATGGTAGGTACTCTTATTACGCCGGAAACCATACGGTAATCAAAATTCAAAGGTTGCATTTATAAAACAGGTATGATGTTTGCTGCCTTAATAGATTCGAATACTTTGGGTATAAAAGAAGTTAATGATATTGGTCAGTAATTTATAGGTTAATTATTATACTTATGAATAGTCTAAACGAATATTGTTTTGTTTAAATTCAAATATTTAGCATACCATCATTATAAAATATACATCAAATTTGTATATGACGATATATTATATATAAAAAAAAATCCTCACTATTTTCTCCGTAAACTAGATCTTATAGCTAATCCTTTTTGAAACCTAAATTCTAATTATTCTTATACTAATAATCCCAAAAACAACTTGGTAGTTCAGGGTTAAAAATTCATTTTCCAAAATTTCTCATTTCTAAATATATTGTGAATGCTCATATTGCGGATAATCTAGGTCCTTATTTTACCAGTATTGCAACAATTGGGTGTGCTCGATGCAATGCCTGAAATAACCAAAAGATAAAATTACCCGTTTCCAATTTTAAAATTCATAACAATTTAAACATATACTAATATTAAAAATGAGTCTAATAGCACAGTATAATTACCAATTTTGCTATAAAAAATTCGTATGACCTATTTTTCAATTTTTTTAATTTACATTAGTAAATTTGGTAATTTTGATATAATGATATTGATTTGTTGGGATGGTTAATAAAGAGTAATGAGTAATGACTAATAAATCATCCTTGTATTATATTTTAATAATAACAAAAATAATATTAATTTGGCGCCTCAAAACAAATCCTCGCACACGGACTTAAGAGTTTATAGTTGCGGCACTGCATTTTACTCAAACTATTATCATTAAACAAACCACACTTTATGAAAACGACGAATGTACAGACACTTTCTGTCGTTTAGCGTTCTATTTTACACTTGGAAAATGATGCACATCGACCGATGATTCAGAGCTTAAATGAATCATATTTTATATCATATTTCAATGTTATGAATGCATTGGTATCATTGATTATAAACAATATCAATGATTGGTACTAATTTACTTATATACTCACACAGATATATAAAACAACTAGATAGCCGACTCGATCTTAATATTGAAGCAAATCCGCCATATGCGAAGCTGGCAATGTTTACATTATACACCTTATCATAATCATATCATATCATAATTCAAAATAACCACAAACAGCACATAGCCATTAGCCACAAACATTTCAAAATGTCATATTCCTTTGCTTTTACTCGTTGTCTCGTTTTTGTGAAACACTCATTTTTAGTACGCATTAGGAGGTTAGGTTAGGATGTGTGGTGGATGGTGGTTACGAAGAATTAAAATGCTGGTTTTCTCACCCAGTAAATAATCAAAAAGTATACTATATACCAGATGTCTGTCATAATTTAAAATTAGCAAGGAATACATTAGGAAATTGTAAATTCATCGAATCAAATAAAGGAAATGTGAAATGGGCACATATTTTATATTTACATAGTGTACAAAATGACATAACTTTTAAATTTAGTAATAAAATTAGTGCAGCTCATGTTCATTGGTATAATAATAAGATGAAGGTAAAATACGCTGCTCAAACGTTAAGTTCTTCTACAGCTGATGCTTTAGAATATTTAAATAAAATTAATGTAACTGGTTTTGCTGATGTTGAAGCAACTGTTGAGTATTGTCGAGTTGTTGACAGAGTTTTTGATTCAAAAAGTTCATTTTCAAAAGGTTTAAAATTTTTGAGTTTAAATGGTGCAGAAGGCAAAAAAATATTGATGAGATAACGTGTAATGAAGAATTAGATGAGGACATTTGTAACAGATTAGTATTACTAAATACTTTAAATACGTCATTAGCAAAAGCCAAAAATAATATTTTATATTATATACTAGGATATATCATCAGTGGAATTGTAAATAATTTGAGTTGTAATTCATGTATTACATTTTTGTTTCAAAAAATATCTGACCATAATTATATAGTCATTCATCTGTTTCTCAATTTCTAAATTTAAAAAACAAAGGCCAAAGGGGGTTTAATATCAGGGTCTGAAGATGCATTTAAAATTATTGTAGAAACTGAAAAATTATTTTTATATCATACTCACGATTTAAAAAGATTAAATTTTCCCAACTTAAATATTATAATACTACGTCAAATCATTAATAAATTTTCTTTAGATCACACTATCACAGAATTTTTCAGGACTTAAATTGTGAAAATATTTCCATATTAGATAGACCATACAGAATTGTTCTTATTACTTTAATTACTAACAGATTTTTAAGTATCCGTCTCAAATCTTATGGAAAAATGTTTTCTTCTAATATCTTAAATCCACATAGCAAGCGTCATACACTAACTAAACAAATATTATTTTCACATCAATAATGCACTTTAATTATTTATTTGTCTATGATATGTATTGAAATTTTAAAAAGCAACTCACTTTTTTATACAAACCTTTGTAATTTTTTTTAGACCAAGGCAGATTAAAGTTATATTTTCGACTAGGGCACGGGATCAGTTGTAATTTACAGAAATCAGTTATCATCATATAGTTGGTGGTTAAAAAATAATAATTATAATTCCAAATTTACTATATTTATACCAAAACCAAATTCATTATTTTAATATTTCAAAATTAAAATTACGTTAACACGTTATCAATAAACATTATCATTACAATTTATGTAAACATTGCCAGCTTTGCATAAGGCGGCGTAATTCATGCCCTCAGCCCTCCTGCAGTGTTGTATAGGAAGTCGGCTATCTAGTTGTTTTATATATCTGTGGTTGCGCCTATGCGATCACGCGTTCAAGTCACCTGCCCTGCCGAGTCGTGCGGGTAAACAACTCACAACATATTATTGTGTGTATAGACTATATAGATATTATATTATAAATTATCCATTTCAAATATCGTAACTTCTAAATTATACAATATGTCAATATACATATATGATATCTGAGAAAGAAATAAAAGAGAGAACATAAAGTAGGTACCTAGTGAAGGGGCCCGCAAATTAACTGTATACATTTTACTACGAACGTCCTTTTCTCGCTCATTCTATATCTTCTCTCTCTAAGCACTGGTTATTAGTTTAGAGGTCTATACTATTAATACGCTATTCGATGTTTGGATTATGTTGATGGTTGGGACACTATTTCCATTTTGTACTAAATATAGTGACAGTTAATTTGTTTGTAAAAATATATTTAGATATCCTTAAATATTTACAGAACACTATTCTATTTCTTATTGAATTGTCATTCGTAGTTTGTCGATTAGGCTGAGTACGTCGTGTGATTTTCGTAGTAAGACATGGTTTTTTTATCACTGTGATTTGACATTTTCTTTTACTATTAAAATATATTTTGTTTTAACAATACTATTTATTGTTCTTTTTTAACATCATTATTTAACATGGTTGGACGAAAATGTAGTGTTCCGCCTTCAGTTGTGGTTGATGCTATTTTGTCTTTCAAAGATAATGTGTTGAGCAGAGATGAAAAAGGTGACATGAGTGAGTATGCAAGTGAATAATACAATTTTCTATTGTAACAATAGTAACGTCGATACTTCAAAAAATGTTTGTTGATTTATCATCAATCGTAACTAGGACCTACCAATTATTTGTCATTTGATTATTCAATTTATAGATATTTTTATCAGGCAATTTTTTCAAATAATCAAAAAATTAATTTTTATAATTTTTATTATATCCAGGAATTATACAGTATAATTATTACTGATTTGCCAATTTTATATTTTAATACATTTGTTTTAATTGTATCGTAGATTTTAACCCAGATGATAAAATAATTAGGTAGGCACATAATTATTATAGGTAAAGACAAGGTTAAAATATCAAAATAACTAGTCTTGGGTAAAATACTTTAAAAAAGTATTCAGAACAAATACTCTAATACTCACGAAAAAAAGTACCTATTCCAAATATGTGTTCTAATATTTCATAAATAAAATATTCTGAATACTATAACTATAAAAGTATTCCAAATGCTTTAAAAATATTTTTATTATAAATACAATAATATTTGTTTTTTAGAAATTATGTATGGTCAATGTAATGATATAATATTGTGTTTGATTATTATATAAGTAACTTTGGTCTGTGATAATTTATAATTTATAATTGAATACATTTTATAATTAACTTACACTGAAAGATGCTAGATTAGTTTTTAGTTTTTACCAAAATAAATCATATTTTATTAAGACAGACAAGAGCAAATTTAACAGGAGTTATTTTTGTTTTTTTTTTGGACCAATTGAATGATTGATGATTCAGATTCTGAGATATTTTGTTGTTTAAATATATTTTTGAAGCACGATTATTTAAAAAATGATTAAGCTCTATCTTTTCTATCATCATTATTAAGCCATTAAGTTTTAAAATAAGCACGAGAAAGTGCAGCAGATAAGAAAAATGGATCAGTCAAAAATTATTTGAAACGTTTTTGGCAATACCACCTTTTGCATTTCTACCCTTCATATTATGTCGTGTTATTAAGAACTGGTCATATTATTATTACGACTTAGTCATTACTATTTAATTATTATAATGTCCTTATTATTTATTTAAATAACTGTTATTGCTATTTATATTATTCCCCTTATTATTCAATATTGAACTATTCATTTTATGGTCAGTTAAGACCGCATATTGTATGATACACAAATTATTATTTAAACAAAAAATCATCTTATTCTTATTATTTAATCGGTTACCTTCTCTTACGCTTTAAGTTATGTGTTATTTATTATTATAAATCTTGGACGTTCATTAGTCCATGCGTGTATTAAAGTCTATGTGTTCCACCGACGAAACCCTCAGGTTTCCACGCGGCGTGGCACACAGGTCATGAGGTCCAGTCCCAGAACCTCATAGGTGCTTTCTGAGGGTGTTAGTTAACCTAACCTAACCTAAGCCCTCAGGTCATTACAAGTCAGTTATCACGCTGTACGTGAAGTCTATTGTTCTAGTTCTATTGTATTTGTTGCGTACACGAGATATTTGTAATTTGTACCTATATAATTGGGAAATGTTATAAAGATTATTTGTATATGGTATGATATAATTTATAAAGATAAGATACGTCCGAACAACAGCGGTTGTCGGTGACAAGTGATCGGCCGTTGTTCAGTCGCAGTAAAACCGTACCTATGTAAGTACGCGTCGTAGTCGCTTTATGTTAACGAAAGAATAAATATAAAATATTATAAATTAAGTATTATTATTTTATTATTAACGAAAAACCGGAATCAGCGCAAACATTGGTCCTTCGTCCGGGATTTAAATCATCAAGTAGTTTCAAAGTGCGAATTAAGTATTTCAATCGTTTTTGTGTCAATCAGTTACTGGTCAAGCAAAAGATCATAAGTGTATTGATCTGCGAAAATTGTCAAAAATCGTGCGAAAATACAGTCCACAAAAATAAAGTTCATCGACAGAAGTAAAGAAGTAAAGTTCACCTAAAGAAGTAAAGTTCACCCACGGGAATTTAAGGTAAGGCGTTTTCTATTTTATTCCTAAACTTAATCCTAGGTGGTTTTACCCGAGTATATCGTATATAATTAAAGTACAGTCAGTACAGATATAAGTATAGTCTCTCTCTCTCTTGCGCTCTCTCTCTCTCTCGCTATCCCTTAGATTGCACAGTCAAACATCGTTCGTGAATATGGGGGGAAACGAGAATATGATAACGAGAAGAGGACAATTGAAAGCGTCAATAACAAGATTTTCGAATTATCTACAATCGCAGAATGTTGATTCGATTGAGGTAAAGGCCCGGCGTGAAAAAATAGAAGAGGTATGGGCAGAATATGAACAGGTTCAGGCGGCCATAGAAACGGAAGAGGGAAGCAGTATCGATGTACAAAACAAGTATAGAGCGGAGTTTGAAGACTTGTACTTTAAAACTATTGCTACAGCAGAGAAGCACGTAATAGCAACGGGCTCGGTTATATCGCAAGACGAGAATAGAAATAAAAGTCCCGACACCGATATACCAAATGCGTGTATGAATAGAGTATTGTCGACGGTAAAGTTGTCGTCGTTGAGCGTACCGGTATTTACCGGCAATTATCAAGAATGGGCATCATTTTATGATATATTTTCGGCACTCATAGATAACAATACGTCGTTAACGGCGATAGAAAAGTTTTTTTATTTACGTGAATCATTATCAGGCGAGGCATTAAGTTCGATTAAATGTTTGGAAACAACAGCTAATAATTATACCATAGCATGGAAATCGTTAATCACACGTTATAATAATAAAAAGGTGTTGGTCCAAGCACATGTAAAAGCGATATATGATCTCGAAACGGTGGGCGGTGACTCGGCGAAAAAATTAAGACAGTTTACGGATGCACTGAATGGACATATGCGTGCGTTAGAGGCGCTGGGTCAAGAACCAACAAATTGGGGATCACTACTAATACATTTAATATCAATTAAATTAGATAAAATGACACTAAAGGAGTGGGAATCAAGAGCGCATTGTATTGAAGTGCCAAAATTATCAGAATTAATTACATTTTTAGAATCAAGGTATAAAATTTTAGAGTCAATCGAAACCGTAAGAAATATAAATATTAAAGGCAGTACAATTACGACATCAAACGAGAAAAAATATATCGAAAAAAAAGGAACGTCACAATTATTCACGTCGACGTCAAATGTAGAATGCTATATTTGTAAATCGGCACATACGATTTATAAATGTCCTAAATTTTATAGTTTGACCGTACCGGAGCGAATAAAACGCGTAATAGAGTTGAAATTATGTAAGATTTGTTTACGCCAACACGAGAGTAAAAAATGCAATGCTAAATTTTGTTTCAAATGCGCAAAAGCGCATAACACGCTATTGCACCTGTCAGGAGGGAGAAATACAGTGATCGAAGATAGTGCGGCAGTTCAATCAACAGTTGCAAATGTATCAACAAGTGAAGTTATTGATGCATCAACATCGTTAAGCGCACATGCATCGGTAATACAAGACGACAAGGTATTGCTGTCGACGGCGATGGTGTCATTGCGCAGTGAATCATTGCAATGGGTCCCAGGACGCGTACTCTTAGATTCTGGATCCCAAAGTAATTTGATGACAGAACAAATGGTACAGCTATTAAAGTTAAAAAAGAAACAGGTGAAGCATGATTTATGCGGAATAGGTGGTAGCACACAAAAGGCATCGTCATCGGTGGTTGCAACGATTGCGGCCGAAGACAGGAAATTTACATTAACAGCTACGTGCCTACGTGTTTGGTAGTGAAGCGTATAACAAATAATTTGCCGTCTAAATTAATAAAAAATAATATTTTGATTCCGCGAGATATCAAATTGGCTGACCCATGGTTTAATACACCACGAAAAATTGACTTATTAATTGGTGCGGGTTATTTTTTTGAATTATTACGTACGGGACAATTAAAACCAGTGGCAGGTGGACCGATATTCCAAGAAACTCGTTTTGGATGGGTAGTGTCGGGTCCCGCAGATAACGTAATCGATTCAGGTAGATGGGCGGCGAGCGCGGTAAATCTATCGATAACTGAGAATAAAGAAACAGATTTAGAACAGTCGATTACAAAATTTTGGAAATTAGAAGAATACGAATCAAAATCTGTGTATACAAAAGAAGAAAAAGAATGCGAGGCACATTTTAATAAAAATATAGATCGTGATGAAAGTGGTCGATTTATAGTTCAACTTCCGTTTAAAGTAAATGCGCCAAAATTGGGCAATTCGTATAATGTTGCTGAACGCCGATTTTTATTATTAGAAAAACGACTACAAAGAGATACACAGTTAAAACAAGATTATGTAAAATTTATGTCAGAATACGAAGAATTGGGACATATGGAACGCGTCGATAAAGAAATCGAAAATAAAGACGGAGAAGGCAAATATTATATTCCACACCACGCCGTGCGTAACGACAGTAGTACGACGACGAAACTACGAGTCGTGTTTGACGCGTCAAGTAAAACCGATACGGGCGTTAGTCTCAATGATATTTTACTTAAAGGTCCATCTATTCAAGACGATTTAATATATATATTAATACGCTTTCGTACTTATAATTACGTATTTACGGCAGATATTACAAAAATGTATCGCCAATTTTTAGTTGTCAAGGATCAGCGAGATTTTCAACGTGTGTTGTGGCGACCTGAACCAACACAACCGATCCATGTATATCGATTAAATACACTGACCTACGGGACCGTGCCGGCGTCGTACTTGGCAACAGCGTGTCTCGAAAATTTGGCAAAAACGGAGTGTGATAGTTGTCCGGAGGTAGGCGAATCAATTATTAGAGATTTCTATATGGACGACTATTTAGGTGGTGCCATGTCTAAAGCCGGTGCAATAAAATTACGAGACAATCTAATTTCAATTATGAGTAAAGCCGGTTTAGAACTGCGCAAATGGTTGTCTAATGACCCGGAGTTGATAGTCGACGTGCATTCCGATAACAATAATACTAGAGCTATGGGCGAGCTAATGACAAAAATACTAGGCCTGCATTGGAAATCAGATGACGATGTGCTATTCTATACAGTACAGCAGGTAGAGGCCAATGCCCCGATAACTAAACGAAAAATACTATCAGAAATTGCCACAATTTTTGACCCGTTAGGATTACTCGGACCTGTTATCATAATCGCAAAAATTATTATGCAAAGTTTATGGCAAATAAAGATTAATTGGGATGATGTATTACCCGATAACATTTGTACAGAATGGCAAAGGTACCGAGACGGGTTACCATCGTTAAATAAGTTAAGAATACCACGAAAATTAATTTCCAACGAAATAGTAGTTAGTACGGAAATACATGGTTTCGCGGATGCGTCCGAGAAGGCGTATGGCGCATGTTTATATTTAAGAACTACGGGTGTACGCGGAGAAACAGACGTAAAATTAATATGTGCAAAATCAAAGGTTGCTCCGCTAAAAATAGTGTCTTTGCCGCGGTTAGAACTATGCGCCGCCTTACTGCTAGCTCGATTGAGTAATAAACTGATACCAAAATTAAATTTAAAAATTGATCAACGTCGATTTTGGACCGATTCTAAAGTGGTCTTGGCGTGGATAACATCTCCATCAGGTCGATGGAAGACATTTGTCGCGCATCGCGTTGGTGAAATACAAGAGTTGACCGCATGCAGCGAATGGTCACACGTCCTCACTCATGACAACCCAGCGGACTTAATATCGCGTGGATGTAATGCCGAAGACATCGATAAAAAATCAATTTGGTGGTGCGGCCCGGAATGGTTAAGTAAAGACGCCGGTATGTGGCCGAAACAGACAAATGTTGATAAATCCGAAAAAGAAAAAATGCCCGAAGAAAAGAATAATGTAGTATCAAACACGTATAATTTCGTATGTACGTTATCATCGGATTTTCCATTATTAACTACTCATTCGTCATTAAAACAAATTATCCGAATAACGGCATATTGTTTACGTTGGCGAAGTAACGGACTAAAGAGTCGTAAAAGTGTCGTCGGGCAATTAGACGTAAACGAATTAGAATATGCAGATTTGGCGTTAATTAAAATGATACAAAGAAAGCATTTCGAAAAAGAAATAAATGAACTTAAATCAGGGAAGGCGCAAGTAGCTTGCAACAGTGTATTGGTACGATTACGACCTTTTTGTGACGAGAAAGGTCTATTACGCGTGGGAGGGCGTTTGGCAAATGCGATCTTGCTAAGTGAATTTCAGCGACATCCAATTGTACTTCCCCGTGACAGTACGTATACGCGGTTGTTATTTCAGAGTGAACATGTAAATTTATTACATAGTGGTCCACAGGCCCTCGTGGCGTCCATTCGGCAACGATATTGGCCCTTAGGAGCACGCAGTATAGCACGGAAGATTGTGCATAGTTGCATTACGTGTTTTAAACAAAAACCTATAATAGTACAGCCGATAATGGGTAATTTACCGCGCGATCGAATTACGTGCGGCCGGCCGTTCTCGCGATGCGGGGTCGATTTTGCCGGGCCTATAATGATAAAGTCAAGTTTACGACGAAACGCCCCGTGCGATAAAGGCTATATATCTATATTTGTGTGTTTTGCCACTAAAGCTATACATATAGAGTTAGTCAGCGATCTAACAACAAAAGCGTTTTTACAAACATTAAACCGGTTTTTCGACCGTCGCGGAAGGTGCGCGGTCATATACTCAGACAACGCAACAAACTTCGTTGGCGCTCGTAGACAACTTCGAGATGTATATAATTTATTTCAATCCGATCAACACCAAAATGCAGTTTGTGCAGCACTCGCGGAGAAAGGGATTGAGTGGAAGTTAATACCGCCACGGTCTCCACATTTCGGCGGCCTGTGGGAGGCGGCGGTTAAGTCCATGAAAAATTTATTATTTAAGGTGCTAGGTGAATCTCGCTTAACATATGAGGAGATGAGTACTTTACTGACTCGGGTTGAAGCCTGTTTAAACTCTCGTCCCATTACCTCCTTGTCTTCCGACCCATCCGATCTTTCCTACTTAACGCCTGGTCATTTTTTAATTGGTGATGCTATTACTTCGGTACCCGAAAGGGATGAAACGACTACGTCAGTAATGCCCTTAGAGCGTTGGAGGAGAGTTCCCAATATTCGCAACTACTTTGGAAGCGCTGGAGTACAGAGTATCTGGGTCAACTACAGGAACGTGCAAAATGGAGTCAGTCTAAGGGGCCAAAGTTAAAGGTAGGATCTGTGGTGTTAATACGGGACGCAAATTTGCCTCCTTTGCAGTGGCGTCTCGGTCGGGTCCTCCAAATACATGCGGGAGGTGACGGAGTAAGTCGGTCAGCGTCCGTAAAAACAAACTTCGGGGAGATTACAAGGGCAGTCCGTCTACTTTGTCCATTACCATTCGACAACAATCAAGGTTAAAAAAAAAAAAAAAAATTATAAGTTTATTTATTTAGTAACATTAATAATTATATTTTGTGCAATTATTATATTATCAGTTTGTTGTTAGAGATCGAATTTTATTATTACTACATTTTGTTTATTATTTTGTTTATAAATTACTTGTAATGTATATTAATTAATAATTATTTTATTACCCGTTTGTATTATTATTGTTTAATTTGTTGAAATAATATTTATATTTTAAGGTGGGCGGCTATGTTGCGTACACGAGATATTTGTAATTTGTACCTATATAATTGGGAAATGTTATAAAGATTATTTGTATATGGTATGATATAATTTATAAAGATAAGATACGTCCGAACAACAGCGGTTGTCGGTGACAAGCGATCGGCCGTTGTTCAGTCGCAGTAAAACCGTACCTATGTAAGTACGCGTCGTAGTCGCTTGATGTTAAATAAAGAATAAATATAAAATATTATAAATTAAGTATTATTATTTTATTATTAACGAAAAACCGGAATCAGCGCAAACATATACATTATATCATTTAAAAAGTTAATAACAAAATATTATTTTTGATACAATTATTTACATTATCATTAATATTCTATTATCATTTATCCCTATATTATATTAATTTTTTAAATGATAATATAATATACCTACGTATTTGTAATTAAATATCAAATTATTTATAATACATTTTAATTCCTTAAACAGTGAAATAATGACATACTATATTATTTACATAATAATATATATAATATATAATATATATTTGGTTTTATAATTTTTGCAATCTATAATCCGTTGTATTTTACATAGTACTCCATTTTTTTTATAGATGCCAAAATGTGAAAATGAATGGAAACAAGTAGCTTTAGAATTTAAGACGTTATGGGATTTTGATAATTGCCTAGGAGCTATAGATGGGAAACATGTACTAATAAACAAACCTCCAAATAGCGGTTCTTATTTTTATAATTATAAAGGAACGTTTAGTGTTGTACTTTTTGCAGTAGTGAACGCAAATTATGAATTTCTTTACGTGCATAGTGGTACTAATGGAAGAGTATCTGATGGAGGTGTCCTGAAAGAAACAGATTTCTATAGATTATTTGAAAAAAAACAATTGAAAATACCACAACCTCAGGCTCCACCACTAAGTGAATGTGATTTACCTTATGTTTTCTTAGGCGATGAAGCCTTTCCCTTGATGGAAAACTTTATGAAACCTTATTCACAGTATAGTGCTGGTCTAAAAGAACACATTTTTAACTATAGACTGTCTCATGCTCGACGTGTAGTTGAAAATGCATTCGGGATTTTAGCTGCAAGATTTCGGGTTTTTTTACAACCATTGAATATTGACGTTCGAAATGTAGATGCAATTGTAATGAGCAGTTGTGTGTTACATAATTTTTTACGAAGAAACTCAAGCAACTACTATACTTCTTCTAACCAATTAGATACTGAAAATTTAGATACAGGTAATATAACACAAGGTCAATGGCATCAAATTGGGGAAATGGTACCAATCCAAAAAACAACTCATTATACAGCTCAAAATGCTAAAGACGTAAGAGACAAATTTAAACAGTATTTTAATAATGCAGGAAAAGTGTCATTTCAAGAAAGAATGGTAAATATGAGCCAATAAATGATTACCTAAATTTGATATAATATTAACTACCTATACGGCTATACTATACTATAAGTATATTATACTTACATATTATATATTTATGTATTATTAATTCCCAAAATTATATTGTATAATATGTTTCAAACATAGGTATATTGTTACATCTAAACAATTAATAAATATAAAAACTTGTGTTATTATAAATTTATACAATTCACTTTATTGTAACTATATAACAAACAACAACACTTTTTAATAATTAGTTTTAAAATTAGCTTGTAAAGTTATAATTCTTAAATTATTTATTCTATTTTTTTTACATTTAACATGTTATATGTATTTTATTATTTTTGGACTGTAATAACATAGCTACCTACTATATTAAAAAAATTTAAAATAAATAAAGAATTTCAATTCTGTTTTATTTATAAATGTGTACATCGACACTTAGAAAATAAAATATACTAAATTTGTTATATTCATATAGACAATTTTCACTATATGAATTATTAATATATACCTAATGATAAACTAATGAAAAAAGTAGTATCAATAAAATACTATTTTTTATAAGGCAATAAGCTTTACTTTTTAAATATCAACATGTCATTCAAATTTTGAATAGAATTCTGAGTCGGCTCATCAGTATTATCCATTGATTGATGTTGAAGCTGTTGTTGGTTGTTAATGTACTGTTGTTGTACTGTTGATTGTTGCTTTTGAAAATTAATATTATAATGGTCTTCTGGTTGGTATTGTTGTTGCTGTTGGTACAATGCAGCCATTTGATTACTTTGTGAATAATCAAATGGCAAAGTAAAACGTGGGTCAGGATAAGGATTGGAAAATTGAAAAGAGTTAGCTGTGAGTTTACCGATTCTCCCATAATACATCACTTCTGATATTATTTTTTCTGATAATAAACGTTGATCTTCTGTCATACCCTTTAGTTGCAATGCAAACCTTTTTCCAATTACTGAAGTTTCGTCATCTTCACTTGACGTACCTAAAGATTTCATAGTTTCACTTGCTAGATCCATAAATTCAATTTTTTTTGCAATAATCGATTTTTTTTGTTTTTTTGGTGGGTTGAAACTTGGCGTTCCTGGATCGATATTTTGAAGAGTAGGAGATTCATTTGGTGCTAATACATCAATCATAGAGTCACTGTCTTCAACATTCTAAACATAAAATATGAATAACTAATGAAATACTACCAAGATATGATAAACATTAATTATACCACTATATGGAAATTATTTATGCGCAAGGTCTATCTAGTTATTATTTTAAATTCTGAGCGGAGCAATTAATGTATTGATTTTACAATGATGTGCGTTTATTTGGGAGCGCGTATAATGGCCGAAAATATATTAGCCGATCCGTATTCTAGCCGAAAAATATTTCAGCCGAAAAATAATTGGTTGGACAAGTAAATTAGCAGAACCGTATTTTAGCCGAAAAATATTACAGCCGAACGTATTTTAGCCGAAAAATATTACAGCCGAACGTATTTTAGCCGAAAAATATTTCAACCGACAGTATTTTAGACGAAAAATATTTCAACCGACGGTATTTTAGCCGAAAAATATTTCAACCGACGGTATTTTAGCCGAAAAATATTTCAACCGACAGTATTTTAGCCGAAAAATATTACAGCCGAAAGTATTTTAACCGACAAATATTTGCTCCGACAGTATTTTAGCCGAAACGTATTAAAGCCGAATTTATACCGATAAGTGTTATCATAATCAGTTTTTTTAATTTATTAAGTGATACTGTGATAGTACACAATATAAATTTAATATTTTACATACATTATACAATTAAATTAATTTATATAAAATTACATGTTCAACACTTAAACAACCTTTTTGAAAATAAAAACGCCGCAGTGGCGTTGTTAATAATACTTGATGGAAGTACTAACAATAATACAATGACCACACAGAAAACTATGACATTTTATTATCAACTAACAAGAACAAATTAGCCAATTAACATTATTTAACAAAAAAGGGATACTTCATACTTATAAGTTATAATATAAAGCAAAAAGAGTTTTATGTTGTAGGTATATAATTATTGCTAGAACTAGACAGCTCTAAAAGCTTAAGAGTAAAGACTGACAATTCTCTAGAGGGTCCATGGATGGTCTTCTAGACATTTATTTAAACTATAAGTGATACAAGTATATGTTGTATCAATCTCTGTCAATATGTATTATGTACTTAGGCAGGGATATGTATCCAACCATTAGAACATCATGTCTCACCTTTACTGAAATATATATTGTTTTCAATTTTTAATCAATAATATCTTCTTGTATTATAACTATTTGAATGTACATATCTATTAGGTATAGTTTTTCTTATTTGTTTGTTTTAGAATAATAAACATTGTTTTACTCTCTATCACAAGCTTGTTTAAAAAAAAAATAAAAAGTAAAAACAAGTATAAGGTGGTAAGAAACAGCAATTTAATTTTTGTTTCTTATCAATTTGAGCATTTATATATATGCAAATGGATGCCCTTAACGGCCTAATATCTTTTAATTTTAATTTTAAATGGAACTGCCAGTCGAATAAAAAATGCCACCCAAAATTATTATTTTCAATAATAATAAAGAATAAAAAGGTAAAATATGTGTAATTAATTCAGAGCCTAACTGCAAAGTTCAAATCATATATATAAATATATAAATAGATATATACATATACCTATTTAATATTTATATGTCTATGTTGTAGACATTATTTTTTTAAATAATTGTTTAATATGCTGTCAGCGCCAAAAAAAAAATTCTTAACTAGTAACAATCACTGATAAATAGATTTTAAACACTTGGGAGGATTTTAATTTTTCTCTGCTCTCAAATTTGACATCCAGTGTACTCACCAAACATTAATCAAAGTTATAATAGTTAATTATGTATTTATATGCAATTTAATTAAAAATAAGTGTGGGTAGGTACCATTCAAAGAATGACATAAAAACCATGGAAATAAATACCACAAAATATAATAATTAAGTACTTTTGTTAACCTATTCATTAATTTATAATAAAACCTTAAATCACATATTTTGAAGGTCAGAGACTAGAGTAAACTGGGTTTAATTGGGTATGTATTAAAAAAACGACACAATAGGTTATAATATTATAACTTATAGTTTATATGCACTAGGTATATTACTACAACGCTCTGAGACTATTATATCCATATATATTATAGGATAACTGAATTTCCTGCATATGAATTTTCCTATGAAATATACTGTTTTAGTTTTTTTAGTTTCTATGATACATCTTTCATGTGGTTAAACAATACTAATTCATTTTATTCCTGATTTTGACAAGCCTCCAGTCAGTACCTACCTACTCATTTTTTTAATTTGAAAGTTTTTCACATCATACAAATGCACAATAAACCATTAAGGAAAAGCAGTGTTGAGCCCAGATAAATATAATTTCATCTAGGTAAAGATAAAGATAAATAAATTATTATTTTTTCATTTATGCATAGTTTACTGTTTATTGTAATTCATAAATCATAAGCATATCCAATTTTAATATGTTTAATCTAAATATTGGTTAGTTTTGCTTTTGGTAAGTATTGGTTAGTTTTTTTGGAAGTTCCAGTTCATAATACTAATTTATTGATCACTCCAATAAATATAAAATTAGGTACCTATATATATTAAAAAATCATATGTTAAACAAATTTGGCAATCTTGGCTTAGGTATATTATAATTTGTAACAAAATTAAAATATAAAAAATATTAAATGTACATAAAAAAAATTTAAAAACATAATTTTTGAGATCTGCAACATAAGAGCATTTCAAATGTGTTGTCTTTAAAAACCTGTACGGCCCAAATCATTCATTAGATATTGTTCAGAGTTGGTATGATAATAATTTTTTAGAGTCAAACCTAAAAAAGTCTAACTACCTATATATTATTTAATCTTAGATCTGATTCAGTTAACATACATAATCTTTTATATGTCCACATTCCATTAATTGTTATAATAAAATTGTATCATGTAATTGTTAACATATTCAAAGAGTAAATCATATTAAATATTTAGGGTTAATATTCGATGAAAAACTAAAATGGAATTATCATGTAGATAAATTGGTAATTACTATCAGAAAACTATTTTATAATTTTAAAAGCTTAAAATAGGTTTTAGATATTAAATATCTGAGAAATATATATAATATATATATATTATCTTTAGTTCAGTCTTTAGTTTACTATGGATTGCCTTTTTGGGTGTTACCTATAAAGATTATTTAACTCCGTTAAATACAACTATTAACAGTTTAATAAAAGTTATTAACTAGAAGCCTTTTTATACCCAACAAATCAGTTATACATTGACTTTAATGTACAACACATATCAATATTATATAATAAATCATTACTTTTACTTATATATAAAAACAGACATTGTTTAAATACGATAGATCATAATTATAATACTAGAATTAGAAATAAATATCATTCTAATCTTAATTCTATTACATTTTATAAGACTGTAACATCTCAGAGTCCTATTTACAAATGTACATTGCTGTGTCGTAAATTAAACTTAAATCTTTTTAACATTAATATTAATAACTCAGTAAAATTATATATTAAACTTAACCAGTTTGACAATATTACACTTAATTATGATTTATAAATCTTTTCCTTTCTTTTATTCTTTTGTTTTATTTTTTATTTTTCCTATTTAATTACCTATCTTATATTATGTTGTTATACGATTCTTAGTTTATCGTTTATTTACTAAATGTTATATGAAACTCTCATTTCTTAGCATAAGCTTTTAGCTTTTTAGAAGTGAGCCAATATAATCTAAATCTATCTGTTATTTACTATTTTAATTGTTTTAAAATTGACTATTTAGTTTTAACAATATACAGGGCCGTATTTAGGGGGGAGCTACAGGGTGCAGTTGCCTCGGGTGGCTGATTATGAGGGGGTGGCTAATTTTTTTAATATTAAATTACATTAAACTTGTATTTTGTATAATATGGTGTTTTTTTTTTGTTGCCCCCTGGCGTCAAATTCCTAAATACGGCCGTGACAATATACGTCATGCAATGTAACAGAAATATCTGACAAACGAAATAACTTATGTTCTGAGTTCTGATCAATATTTATAATATTTTTGTTTTTATATCATACGTATAGCCGTACCTATAGGTATAGCATAACGATATAACATATTTTCGTTCTATTTTCAGTATTAAAAATTTAAAAAATCGTCCTATGACACGTGCAGACTGACTGCAGCTTCAATAAATTATTGATAAAAATAAAATCGGGTAAGTGGATGTCGCTCTGCTGTACAGTAGGTTACAAGGGGTCACTGTATAAAGGAAGGTATTAATTTTGAATTCAATGATATAATATCATTGTATAAGAAAAACGATTCTGAGCGGAGACGGTATGTCAGTCTGGGTAAAAGAACATAAATATTAAACATTTCGTCCAAATTTGAATTTAAAATGTCTGTAAAAAAAAACTGTGTTTATGTATTTTTTAGATTTTTTGGTTACAGTATGAACTATTTATGAGGATCTTTGTTTTAAATTTTCAATCTTCAGTTATAATAATTGAAAATTTTATAATTTTTTAATTACAGTGATTGATAATTTGTTTTATATTTTGATAAATTTTGTCAAAATTTGAACTTCAAATGCTTATAATAAAAATTTGTGCCTATGTATTTTTAATACTTTACAATTGCTATTATAACAATATATCAGGAGCCTCGTATTAAATTTTCAAGCTTTTTCGCCCAACAAATAAATTTTTATTGGTATTTATAGAGAAAAAAAACTAAAAATATTGAAAACTGACAATGTCCGTAAACAGCTGAAAAAGAGTCAAATTATTTTGAAAATTGAATGTATAGAAAATGCTATTATAAACATTCAGTAAAATTTACAAGTATCTACAGTTATTCGTTTTTTAATCACAACAAAATAAGAAAATCGTTACATGAGAAATCGAGCGAATATCAAATGTTGTAAAAATATGAATTTCAAACGCTCATAAAAATTTAATTTGACTTTCT